>JAQFZI010000100.1:0-25255 GCA_034695605.1 Eupelops occultus | reverse complement strand
GAGAGAGAGAGAGAACAGGTAAAGAATATAAGAAAGTTTTAATGAAATCCTAAAAAATAAAGAACTAAATTTACCTTTCTTACAAATAAACTAGCTTTTGAGAAATTTGAATATTTATTGCAAATTATATTATAATTATTTGAGACTTAATTTTGAAAAAAATTTGGAGAAAATTTGAATACTTCATAGGATTTTTAAGTAGAAGAAGTTCTTTAACTAAAACAAAATAAAAAACTTGATGATTAACCAACCAAAACAATCTTCACAAAATTTCCTTCTGATTATTTATAAAATTATAAAAAGTGATCTGGATTTTATCATTCCACTCTTTATGAACTTCTTGTGACATCTATTAACATGCAATCAAACTACTAGTTACAGTTATTCATGAGTGAAGAGATTATCATAAATGAACAACAGAGTGCACAACATGTTTATAGGTTCTATACAATAGAACTGTACTATAGAACCCGGTTACTATAGTATAGGGTATGTTTTGTGGGGAAAGGTAGTTTTTGCTTGGTGACTGGGATTGGATAAATTAATGGACGAGTTTAATGTACTAAAATATCTTAAGATATAATATAGGTATATAAATATAATTAGTAGGAAAGGAAAGATAACATCAAGATTTCAGTGAGAATTTCATCAAATTTATAGCGATATTTTAGAAAAGCATAGTTATGTGCAGAAAATTAAACTAGGTGGTGTCACACCACTCGTGTGATGGAATTTACTTGATGGTAATTCTTCACTATTTTAATTTATCCGGTTTGAGACAATTCCATTTTGAGACATATTTTCAATACTTTGGACTTCATGTGGTTTCAGAATTTTTCGATTTTATGTCCTTTACTTAAATCGAGTCTCAAACGTTTGAAGTGATGTCCCAAAAATGTTATCCAAATTTTCTAAAATAATGTGTCATTTAAGGAGAGTGAATGAAATTCAAAATTAGGTAGGGCAATGTTTACCTCTTATTATTGAACTTATAGCATGATGAATTATAGTTTTGATTAGAAGTTGTGAGAATTTGATAACTGATTTGATCTTAATTTTAAAATTTATTGAAATATAAAAGAAATTTTACTAAAAAACTATATAAATATTTTCGAAAAAAGAATTTAAATAATTGTAAAACAAATCAAATAAATAAATTCTATGAATAATGTGTTTTCGATTAAATTAATCTAAAGATATATAGATATATATAAAGAAAATTTGACGAACTCTTTGTCGCAAATTTGTTAGTCTTCTAACAATTTGTGTCAATTAGTGAAAAGTTATGAATAATAATTTAAAATATGACAAATGATGTGCAAAAAGAATCGTAATTTAATATAAGTTATAAAAATAGAAAGTTATTCATAAATATAAATTATTTTCTGTATTTTTTGTGACATTCAATACACTAAACATTTTCGTCTATATTTTGCTTAAAATATGCAAAAATATAAATCAATTGACTCTTATATCAAAAGATTTTTATTAAATAAATTTTTGTTTCTTTCACCGAAATGTAAATTAAATTAAGGATTGCTTTCGAATCAGATTTCAATAAATATTTGTTTTTTGAGCCGAAGAAAGCGATTTTGATTTTAAGTATAAAAATAACTTTAATAAGTATTTTATTTGCGTTTAACTCTTTTTCCAGCCTTCCCTTTCCCAAATTTGTTAGGATCGAGTGCTCCAATTTCTTTGAGTCTTTGTCTTTGTTGAATCATATTTCTTAAGCTAACGAGTGTTGAAGGACTGGCACCTGTTCCGTGTCTTACATGTTTGCCAGTTAGTGGTCTACTGATGCGCTTTCGATCAAATGGAATGCCATTATTGGTTGTGTCGGCTGAACGCAACTCAGCTCTGGAACCATTAAGCAGATAATCAGGCGATTGATTCTCGCTTTCATACAATGAGGTATTGGTGTCGCAGATGTCGAGTGAGTTGTGGTCATCGTTACGATCGGTATGATTGTGATGCGCTCCTGAAAGAAGTTTTGCATAAGTTTCGGCTACAGCGACAGCTGCCACCGCGCGTGAGGCCAGTGCCGGCTGATTCATTAAATAGTAGTAATATTGGCGATACACATCCAGAGGGTTGGCTGCGGGAGAGCTTTGATTGAGGAAACTATTTATTTGATGAAATAAGTGCTCCGGATCTGTGTGCGAGAGGTCGGGTCGGAATTTCGTGGGTAAAGCATTACTAACTCTAAGATCAAGTGCGTCGTCACTACCGTATTCATCACTGACTCCACTTTCAACCAAATCTTCTTTTTCATTATCAGAATCCATTGTGTGTTGGCTTTCATTGAGTTTTAAACAGTGTTTGTAATCAAGTTTTTGTTGATTTTTGCGAATTTTGTCGGCAATTCTTTCGATGTTTTCTCCGCTCGAATATCGAAAAATAGCCAAAGATTTTGGTTTATACGAAGCTTTTCTCTCATACCTCTCGAAAGTCATATAATGTAAACTACTCTCAGATTTAGATTTTGACAAATTGTTGGAACCATTATTTCCATTATTATTATCTTTTGATTTCAAAGCAGATATAATCGATGGAAAACTACTCGATCGGATCAGATTCTTTGAAACTTTTATTTTGTCGGATAAATTATTTTGAGATCTGTTAGTCTTCATTGCTTCGGGTGTGGCGGACAGCGAAGAATTTGTTGGACTTCTTTCGAGTAATCTTTTAGTTTCATTATATTCGTGACTATTATTTGTTGAATTGGTTGAGGGCGAGGATGAGTTCGATGAAGACGTATTGGGCGGCGATGAGATGTGGGATCCGTTTTGTGCTGTTCTGTTAAAGACATTGTTTTTGTATAATTCAAAATATGGCGAACGAAGAGCTATAAGCGAATGATCGGCTCCCACTCTATAAGGATTGCCGAATTGGTCATAAATTAAATCATTTTTGGGACTTTTCGATGCAATGGCCGTCTCACTAACGGCAGAGCTCACGTCCAAACAGTTTCGGTTGAGCAGCAAATAAGGCAATAGACTGGGGTTGGCCTGAATCTGCACATTTCGATGAAGCAATTTTGTCGACCATTCGTTGTAACCAAGTGTTGGATCAATAGAGTGGGCTTCGAAATCACTGGAAGCAAATGATGATATGGAGTGGACGATCGAAGGCGAGTGTTGTCTCTTTGTACTCAAGTCAATGGGTATATCGTCTTTAATAACACTTGGATTGCGATCACAGTTTGTCGGCAAAAGCGCATAACCATAGAAGCGCTCCTTTGGCTTCATTTTATAAATTCTGTAAATGGAATGAACATATCTACAACCAGAAGCTCCCTGAGCACATTCTCTATGACACAACTTTAAAGGATACCTTTTCTGTTGGACGAGCTTTGGATTGGATGTGAGAGTTGTCGCCTATATTTCATTGTTGAGTCCGATCAGAGCCAACCACCCATTCAAGTCCTACGAAAGTAAATCAAACTTCCCGTTAGTGATCATACAATCAGATGAGTTTATGGCAGAGCGATATCAACTGATAAAATGCGACACCGACTGTGCCGACAAAAAATATAGGCAATGGTAAGTCAAGTAAGCTATCGGTTAATTGAATTTCGCTTCATTGACTTCCGTAGCACTGATTCCACTCTCAATTATTTTTGTTCATATAATTAACAGAATTGGCAAAACTTTTGTCACAATTGCTCACAACTACTGGAGACTCATTCCACCCAGATTCTCAACCAAACCAATGGTTAGGAAATCTGCTCTGAATCGTTTACTTTTCATGTAATTCAGTTGAAAAAAAGAAAGTAATAACCAGTGGTTAGAGTAATGAGAAAAAGTGTGAACACTTGTGAAGAGTCCTAATATTTAATTTAAATCAAATTTTACCAATTTTTCGCCGGAAACTGACAGCACTTTTTATAACAATCTATTGAACGATGACTTCAAAGCAGTTCAACGAAATCGCACTTAAATTATAACTTGTAATTAATTTTTTTGCTTCAAAATTCACATTTTTTAAAAACATTTAAGAAATGCAAGAAGTATTGAAGAGCACAGCATATACGTAGACTGAGCGAAAGCACTAAGAAAAATGATGCAGTCCTCACAGAGCAAATTTTTCTTATACTGTGCTATAGGCTATATCATAAGATGTGACTCTTTTTACAGCTTTACCCCTGTATTCACTTTTTTTTAGAGTTAAGCAGTGAACAGGTGAGGGCGTAAAAAAGTAGGTCACAACTGAATGTCCGCACAAACAAACTTAGATATAGACAGGACAGATGGACAATAGTTAGTCTAATACTCAGACGGATTGGTATTCGCTTCGTCTGTCTCACAATATTTTCTCCAAAAAGTGTAAACAAGAGTACAATAAATTATATGTCAGTAGTGGTTGAGACCCTTTCTGGCCCTCAGGCTATTGTAAGTAACGGTAACTCTAAGCTAACAGTAAGTCCCAATAAAAGTTTTTTTTAAAGCATAATCACTGGACTCTGTCCTTTACCCAAACATCTTAAATATCGTCTACTTTTAAGCGTAAAACTCACAAATCTGTCCCAAAATTCAAGTAATTATTTTTATTGTAAGAGTGAAGAGTTCGAAGCCTTCTCCTCTTCCGGAGTGAATTGCATTAATAGTCCAAAATGTTTATGTCAATGGCACTGACCTTTAAGAGTGACCCAACCCATGCTATTGACAAACTATACAATGAAATACAAATTTAACTAAAGTCTCAGTTTTTAAAGAAATATATTAAAGTTTTTTTTGAATTCGAATATTAGTTGTAATTAAAGGAAATATGCTTTAAAAGCGATTCATAATAGGACTGCACGACTAGTCATCCTTACATCTTTCAACACAACGCTCACCACAATCTTCATTTCTACTTCAAGAAATTTGACGTAAATAACTCAAAATTTAATGGCATCAGATAGTATAAGATTAATAAATTTTAACTTGTTGCTCTACAGCTGATAAAACGAATTATTTAAATTCCAATCATTTTTTTGCAAAAAAGTAGCTATTATGAACAAATCTCTAATAAAATGGAGATAGGTTAAAATTTCTGCTTTAAAATTTATGTTATCTTTAGTCGTTTTCAGTCGATCTAAATATAAAGTAATGAAATAACTTCCCATATGTTTATCCAAAATCTAATAAAGTTATCTTTTTGAGCAAATTTCATGAGCACTTTCAGTGCTATTTGTAGTCGTAAAATTGAATCTAGTCATATTTAAACCTGATGTATTTTTGTTCTTTTCAAATATTAGCTAACTTTTAGTTTCTGGATTTGAAATAAACTAATTTTTCTTATTATTTACATAAAGAGTTAGACCCACCTCATCATCATATGTGGGGTAGTATTTTGCATAAATTGATAAAATATCTGATTGAATGCTAATAAAACGCATAAAAATTTCAATATCCGAGTAATAAATACTATTTGAATATAAATAACAATTAGAGAACAATATATGGAATGATATTTTGGAGGAACTCTTATTTAGATCAGGAAATAATTGAATCGTTTGTGTACTAAATATCGGTGGCCAACAAAAAGTAGTTTTCATGTATTTTCTTTAAAACGTTTTTTTGTAGGAATCATTAGGCAAATAAAATGCTGTTATGGCACTCCAGGTGTATATCAAGACTATATTCAACAATTTCTCGCTCAACAGCACAAACAGGCATTTATTTCTGGCTTTTCATTACTTTCTAATTTTTATATCTAACATAAACTGCTTTGGATTTTTTGAAAGCAGGTCTATAAGGAATACATTTTCAAACAGGTTTAGGTTTAGGTTCACTTTCACTTCCGTGTCCTAAACTTGTAACTATGATGAGAGAAATGTAGGGCAAGTGTGGAAATAGGCCGCCGAACACTCTTATTATTGGTTCGAATTGAAATCAATTTAATGTTAGTCCAAACCAACAGTCGGTTCACTTTTACCACTTTTTATTACTTAACCCGAAACCTAAATTTGAATCAGAATCGAGTCATTTGAGGGATACTTCTAAGAGAAAACCCGTTATAAATATTGAGAGCGCATCACATCCTGTATTGTGATAAGAAAGGCACGCATTCGACACTTTCACTGCGGAAAAAACTTTCTTAAGGGATGACCAAAATGGGTCACATTATTAACTTTACATCACATAAAATGAAATTAAGTCCAAAGTTTACAAAAACTCATTTATTCTCTGATCAAAAAATCTTTTCCGAACTAAACTAAACTCATTATTCTTAGATTCAAACAATTTATTAAACTTTTCAACATTTATGTCGTAATTTCAATACTTTTTCAAAACTAATATTAAAATGTTTTTTAGTACTCTTTTAGTCACAATTCAAATCACAAAAGACTTAACCGGAAGCTATGTTTTAATGCCTTTATATTCTTATAAAATCTTTTGTGAACTCAAATAACTTAAAAAACATGAGAAATAAATTTGTTTTCGACAAAAAATTAAGGGAACGCCAACCAAACAGCCAAACATCCGCTCAGAAAAGAATGAAAGCAAGAGATGACAACTAAATTAATATCTCTTTAAATCAATAATACAATAAAATATAACAGTTGAGAGACTTTCTGAGATCGCACCCAACTTTTGGATCGGTTATACAAAACATTTGTTAACCAAATGAAAAGTTGAAATACATTTATGAATGAATGAGTATTTTACTCTTTAGTCTTTGCACTCTTACCTTTTAAATGGCAAAATCCATTGAATGAAAAAATCCGAATTCCAATTATAAGAACTAATATTCAAACAAACGTCAAAATAAATAACTTAAAGAAATGATTTAAAATGATTTTTGGTAAAACTTTTTTATTGGAGTAACTAATTTTTTTCTCAGCGATTCATACTTTCACTGAATTGCTTTCACTTCAGTCGACAACTGGCGAACACTTTATCATTATTTGCAGCACAGATTCAGAGGTATTGCGGAATTGGGTCATAACGTATTCTACGGTAATTGTTGTTCTGACCAGTTGTTGCGATTGAGGCAGCACTGCCACAGTACAACCATTGCTCTGGCATAGCTCAGCCACTACCTTAAAGAGAAGATAACACTAGTTTTCTATTATATGTTTTGGACATTTCTAGATTATGTGCTATAATTTGGTTTACAGCTTAAACTTCCTGATAATATGACCTCAAAATTGCAAAAATTAGATTCGTTTGGGGCCGTCGTAGCATTTTTTTGGTGAATAGATCACAATATATTCAAATCCACATTAAAAACAAATCATCGGTGACCAGAAGTGACCGCAAATGCGCCACTTTTTCAGTTTTTAATGCAATTATTAAATTATTTGTCTATATATTCAATAATTTAATACCAATTTATTTAATTAAATATTTAAATAACTTTGAGAACAAAATTTTATTAAAAGACATTTTTTTAAATAGAATAGACTTCTCTCTTAATAAGTGATTTACTATTTCCTGGTTGTTTTAGTCATACTTTTGCAATCAAATGTCTATCTTTTGGTCATTGGGTGCTTACCTTAAATACAATTTATAACTTGAGATCAATACAAATCCTTTAATTATTCATTAATTAAAGGACTGTAGCCTGACTCTAGCTTGGTGATAAATACTAAAGACCAATTAAAACATTGAAGCCTACAATTATTTTATGAATAAATAATTAACAATTTGGAGACTACTATTCAAATTATTTTAATCCAATTAATTTTAATAAACATAAAAAACAATTAATAAGTTTTGAGATATATATCAGAATCTGATTATCCGATGACTCATCTATTATAAGACAATTGGATATCAATTAAAATAAATGATAACATAATGTATTCAAATTAATATTTTTTAGTATTCTTTTTTCAAAATACATTGGCTCAGAATAAGTATAAGGCTCCTTTTTATTAAAAATTTAGTTATAATTTCTCCTTCAAATTAAGTGAAGCGATTGGTTTCTCTGATTTAGTTGTGATTTTGAAACATTTAATAAAAACCATTAATTCATTAATAAATGATTTCAAAACAATTTGCGTTATAATCGTTTAGATAATGCATTTGTTTTTTTTAAAACCAAAATTGAAATTTGGTAGTTGCCTTATATAAGTCATATAACTTATTATTTGGAATCTAAAAATTAATTTGCTATTAAAGGATTTTTATATACATCTATTGTTACAAGGTTGCTTTTATAATAAAAGTTTTTTACGGCTCTTTTGGTATATCAAATGCAAAAATATACTTTTAATATATTTGAATTGATTAAGACATTTGTTAAAAAATTATTAATAAAATCAACGTTTGGTAATCAAACTTTTGTTGAAAACATTATTGAAATAACCACAACCTGCTTAAATTGCTAAGCTTTAAAATTTTTTACTGCATTTAGCTAGGAACAGACTCACATTATATAATATAAAATGCCAATAGACTAATTATAAGGACTTTATCAAGGCAAATAATAATATATAAGTAAAGTTTTCTAATATTATGATTTTGTTACTATGGAAACAATTCTTAATACAAATAACAGAATTTGTGTTACTATTAAAGAATTGCATTTTATTCTCAGCGATCATTAAATAGACTTATTTCTAAGAAATGCTTTAATTATTGATTGATTTATGAGATGAAAGTAAAAATATGTGTATTTCAGAAAAAGTGCTCTTATTTGACGAACAAAAACTTATAGCGAAGAATGGCAGCCATCAGACCAATTGAGGTGAGCTTTTAATTCAAATAATTTTTAATATGCATTGTATTATATGAGCGATATTTTAAGATATCCGGTACAACATTATATCTAAAAGAGGCAAACCATTTTTTCTTTAGTTTCCTTTGAATATATAGTTTTGCGTTAATATAAATAAAATTACGAGAAATGTGTCATAAAAGTTGATAGTAGAGAGAGAGAGAGAGAGAGTGAAAAAAATGAAATATTAAAACCTGTATCGCCATAAATACAAGTGAAGGCAAAACTTTCACTTTCGAAATGATCGGAGTTTCCAAACAAGTTTAGACACAACTAAGACCCCATTTGAAACTTTGATCCAGAATTCGCTCCAATTATTTTAAGTAATTGTCTATCAATTTTGGGAACAGTCGTTAAAAAAGGTATTGTCGAAATTAATGTCAAATTTATTTTCAAACGAGACTCAGTTTACATTTTGCACAGAATAAGTGTTGTATGCTTTCAATATTTACTAAATGCACTCCTCTCACAACTTCATTGATCAGGTGTTTCTCATTCTGTGCAGTAATTTCATTAAATTTAGCAAATAATACAAATTTGTTTTCCAAAGTAATATTGTACTGAACTGAAAGCAAATTAGGCCTCAAATCATGTCAGGCGTCGATTCCGTGCGTTTCTCTAAAGATAATATAAAACCCGAAGTTTCATACCTTCAAAATAATGAAGTTATTATGACTTTTATTCAATCTTTTTATTAATATATTGCGTTTTACAAAATAGGGTCCATACAAAACACAAACTTCGTTGGATCCAAATGTCTACGCAACTAAAAAGACGATCGCCCAGGGTAATTGCGTTTGTTTCACTCTCAACCTTAATTTGCTAACTTCAATTTTTTATTTTCAAAGGTATGCTCGATGTGGCACTACTCACAGCAAATGCCAGGTATGCTTAAAGCTACAATGATTTGCCTGATAAATTTAATTTTATTGGGAAATTAATTTATTCGATGCATATCCTTCCCATTATTTTTAGCAAAACAATTATTTCAAAATACATATAAATATATTTTCAACAGTTAGTAAAATAAATTTGACCAGTATAAATGGCGGAACATTAAAGGGTATATAAGACAATGTAATAATTAGCAGAAATGATCCAAGGCCATTATAGCAGTTATGACAATGAGTAGCCTAAACTGCATCTCATTAATATCCTTATGAACAGCTCATCCTTTCAATTATATTTAAACAAATCCGATTCAATTAAGTGTAATTTATTTTGAATTGTTTTTAATTAAATTTAATCCCTAGATAATTGAAAATTTCAATAAATAAAACTAATATGGTATTAGTATAGAGGAAAATGGCCTTAAAACTTAAAAGTTTTTTTGATAAACAATTGTCACAAATCGATGGAAAGCCAATGTAATTATTCAATTAAGTATTGATCAAACTTTGTTGAAAACTTTATGTAATATAATTATAAAATACAAAATGTATAAGTTTAGTAAATATTACATAATTTTTCATTTCATTCATTTATCATTTGAAATGAGCAAAAAATAGTTGAATTGTCGAATAAGTTTATTTTAAATCAAATATTTCTTAATTATTACCAAATTCCTAATGTATAGCAAAATTGTATTATATTTATACATTTTTTTTTATAAAGTCAGTTGAAATATTGTTTACAACTTGGCAAAAGGCATCAATTCTTTTATTTGATGGTCACTTTGATTAGTATTTCAATAGTTTTGCAGGTAAGAACATTTTATTTGCTGCTTTTCTATCAAGTTCCATTTTTATGATTTTACCAGCTGTAATGCATTTTGATCAACCTATTTTTTATTGAAACCTTTTCCCTAATATATAATGTTAAATATGGTCTATTTTTATCAACTTATTGGATCTTATCAACAATTTTGATGAAAATGGATTCATTCTATTTTGCATTTAATAGAATACGTTGTATTGGAAAACATAAAATTGAGAATATTTTATAGCATTTCATAGAATTTAAAATATATTCACAAATCTTTGGTTAAGAAATAATATTTAAGAAAAAGTAAAATAGGCTAAGATTTTATTAAACATAGTTTAAATTAAAATAATTTTGACTTCAGGTAGCTTTAGGAGCGGCCATTATTATGAAGTCAAGATTTAACATCAATAAAGATCATCACCACTCGAGGGCTGACTTATATAACAATGTCGTTGTTTGGATTGTTTTTATCATAACTGTTATCAATATAATAATCTCATCGTTTGGATTAAATCCCAATTAATCGGTTCGAGACATCTATTTTCAACCGCTATTCCCAAAGACTAATAGACAATAAAACTAATAGAAATTCATACTTTTCAAAGTTTTATGAAAAATTTACATGATGATTTTTTAAATCGACTTTTATTTATTACATTTAAGTCCAAAATTCTCTGTAAAACAAATTGAATTTTTGTCATAATTTAGAAATTATTTGAAATAAAATTCTGGTACATTACAGGTGATTGTGGGCGCAATGTTTGCTTTTGTCGGTTATGTCAACTTTAATGATCAAACCAAACAAAAAAGATTGAATTATATGAATAACCTGGCCACAATCTTCGTGTTCATCATAACAGTTGTCAACGTTTTGATCGCCGGCTTTGGTCTTAATTTCGACGAAACTCTTGTAAATACGAAGTAATTCTTAAAATTTGAGTTAATCTGACTTAAATTACTTATCGTATATTTTGTGGTATTTTCAGTCTTAAACCTTTTTAGGTTATATTGAACATGGTTATTTTTATTGCTTCTCACTGATTATTACAGTTTGGCTATTTTTAATGTTTGCATAATCCGTATAATCAAAGAATTTCCGAATCAAATATTTGTTTAAAATATTTATTTTGTTGTTTTAATTGATAAATATTTTATTTCATAAAAAAATATTCAGCAAAATTTTGATAATATATTATTTAATTTATTCATTTTGAGCTTGATGACTTAATATTTCTTATTTTTTTTTATCAAATTCTATATATTAAGATATATTTTATTAATTTAACTTATTTATTATAATTTTTCAAAAAATGTTCTTGTTTGAGGCAATTCTGACACTTTTGTCACAAAGGAAATGTTTTTGCAGGATATGTTTTTGTCGTTTTTCAACCAAAAAAACTTGTTTATAAAGTCATTTAAATTTCGATCTAATTTTTTTTCAATTTTCAATATTGGCTTAAAATTTGGTTTAAAATTAAATAACGATTCGATAAATAATTAAGTATTGAAAGCAATTAATTATTAATAAAATAATTTTTGATAACAATTTATAAATAATGCTTTTGTTAAATATATCACAGATTAGTTTAGTTTTGTTTTATTTGTAGGTATGATTTGTGTGTTGTTTGCGATAAACTTGTAATTGAGTTCTTGCAACAAATCTCCACAAATTTTTTGGACCTGAAATATATCTGTTTTGTTGAGCGTTTGCATCCACTCAAAGGCCACGCTCTTCGAGTTTCTGGTTGTTGTGTAGGGATTTCTTTTTGATAATTCACTAAAAGTCGAATTGGTGTGAGTTTGCAAAAAACGTCTGACAGTAGCTGAGAAGGGAATACCAATTCTCTTTAGTAATGATTTGGCTGAGTTCGTCGGATTACTCGCGAGATCTTCATATCTAATTAAAGTTAGTTTTGACGGATATTTGTCTTTGAGTTGTTTGAAAGATGAAATATCGTTTCTCATTTCAGAGCACATATAATTGATATCCGAACAGTTAGTCTTTTGTGAGCACCAGACCAAATTCTGTCTGGATTTGAGAGTTCCGCGAGGGTCTCGCACTAAGTATACTACACTTATATTCAAGTCATTCAATTTTGGCAAAAGGCTCTCCAAGTGATGCATTTGGAGTCTGACCACTTTCATTACGTGAACCTTAGCTCTGAGACAAGTCTCGTGAATAAAAATTGGATCAAAACATGATTTATGTCGGAAACGACAGACACCCCAAAGAAATTTATTCCATTTGAAGAGGAATTGGTTTTTAGTTTTCTGAACCCATTGAACATATTTTTTAATACTTTGAAAATCGCACCGAAATATCTTTTCGATCAAATTATTTGCTTCTTCTACTCTTTGGTCATCAATTCTGACGCCGTCCGACATATAGTGGAGCGGTTCGAATGTGAAAAAACTTTTCCAATTTTGCTGCAAAAGATCCCCTAAGAAAGTGGAACCGGCTCTGAAGTATGTGACCACTAAAACCTTTTTAACCAATGCGTCAGAAATCACTGGCAAAGAGTTTAAAGGATTGAATGCCGCCGACAATAATGAGTGCAATTGTTTTTGATTTCGCTTTTGTTTAATAAGATTTGTCATATTAGCCATAAATCTGTCGTAAGACCAGGGAGGGTATGACTCCACGTCCTCCAAAAATGGTAGTTTACGATGCCTTTGGTCTCTGCCTTTCTTTTCACTATCTTTTTGTCTTTCGTCGTCTAAAATCAAAAACTTATTTAATTATTTGAAAACATTTTCAAATGAATACAAACTCTTCGATTGAATATCAAATCGTTTTTTATAAATAAGGGATTCGTTTGAATAAAAATTTGTTTTCCAGCGCCAGTTATAAGGAATCCCTGTCTGTATAATAAAGACACTGATTGCAAACCCCATAAGAAGAATATAAAGTCTGAAGCGAGTCATTTCGAGTTCGATATTGTATCATGACAATTTATAAATAATGGTAACATCACATGAATATCAAAATCATTACTTCTTCTCTAAATTGCAAATAAAAAATCAATAATCAATTTTGAAGCTCTAAAAGACTTACCAAACATTTGTTGAGTTAAACGTGTAAAAAATAAAAGTAGAACTGATCAACATCAATTATTTTGATTTAAACCAAGTCTCAAAATGGGTGAAACAAGGATGATGACAGTACTCCAAATCATTCAGTATTTCAAATATCGAGAGCTATACTAATATTTTTAGGATGTGTTCCTCATTTTCAAAATCATTCAAATGATTATTGATTCAAATGTTTGAATCATTCGTTTAAATACAAATATTTTTAATAAAATGGAAGTGAAATGAGGAAAAACACGATAAAAATCGAGTTTATTTGCACTAATGTTTGAAGTGATGTATTTTGAGACTAAACAAAACCAGTAGAAGTTGTTTTAAAAGCGATCCAAAACTCGTCACTCGGCCTTCATTGCAGTCCTCTCAAAGAAAAGGTTCCCTAATTTTCTATAATTAGATGCAGAAAAATGTATTCATTTGTGAGTTTATATAAAGTTAGACATCTATTGATTCGATAGTTAATGCAATTATTCCTATTTTTTAAAATAAATTTCAAAGAAATGATTTAATAATTGTAAAGAAAATTATATATTTTAGTTATTGAAGGGATGACTTAAACTCATTAAAACCCCATTAATTCTATCATAGAATTGTCCGATTGTCTCAATGAAACGAACTGTCAAGTATGCAAGGTGATGCCAATAAATAAGTTTATCATCAATTTAAAGGATTTGGGTTTAATTATAGTCTTCATATTAGAAGTCCCACAGAATTTCATTGAATCCGCAGATTTTGTGGGCATATAATCATTGGAAAAATCAAATGAACTTCAACTAAGACACAAAATTTGTTAAATGTGGCATGCTAATTATCTTAAATATACACAATTTAAATATAATTCTAATTTTGACAAATGAACTTATCTTGATCATTAAACCAAATTTAAGACAATAGTGAAAATATTTATTTAAAATGTTCTTAAAAAGACTCATTAGGTTTAATTTGTTAAATAAAATGAAAATAAATAAGAAGCTATTCTTTTTATAATTTTTCTATTATTTCTGTTATAATGATTTTTTGAACTTGTATAAATATAGAAGCATGACTTCAGATTTGAGAAAAAGGTTTGTTAAATAATGAGGATAGGCTTTATTTAAAAATAAAAGTTTGGAATAAAGTGACCAAATATTAACTTATTTAATGAGTTTAAGAAATAATTAATATCTTTAGTTCAAATATAAAACAAATTATAAGAAACTTTTAATTATTGCTTTTAATTATAGAAACAATTAAGAAATATTTAGTTTAAGTGCAAATTTACTCTCTTTATAGAGAGATCATAAAATCTGACTAAATATACTACATCTTGAGTTTTGAATATAGGATCTAATGGTCTAAAAGTTGACTTCATTTGCTTTATTTATTATTTTTAAAAAGTTTTAATATAGGAGTTATGGGAGTTATGGGAGAGCAAACTCTGATATCGAGATAAGAATTATACATGTATCAATGTATAATTGTAAAGCTTAGACATTGAGGAATTCATCAAATTAAAATAAATTAGCTAAACATCTATTTCGAGTAATTCTAAAAGACCTTTTGTTTGAACCTACTCAAATATTTTCCACCTGTTATATGAAATTCAAAATATAAATAAAAAGTATGTCCAAGATCATTGATAAAAATGCTAAAGGAAATGATTTATGGTGAGCCTTTCAATAATCGGAACTATTAAGAAAATAAGAATGGTCACATACATGTATGTGAACACTAATCAAACTTTTATGAACTCGGGTCTAATTATGTATTATGTTTTCAAAGTTCACTAAAATATTGCTCCGTTTTATTCATATCCGACTCTTTTGTTTTGTGATATAATAAGTCATATTTAAAACAATTGTAAATATCCTTTGAATAAAAAGTCAAATTATTTTTCAAAAAAACAATGTCCGCACAGAATATAGACATAAATGAAAGTTTATTATGAGATTACAGACAATTATTTTATTATTTTGCAAAAGGAATGCAAACAAAGCCTGAATTTGAGTGTAGTTTTTGTCAGGCATTCAACAAATTTTGACTTTTAAAGGATTGTATCTTCAATGAAGTTTCTTTCAGTTACGTCACAGGTATGAGTGGGACACCACTATTACATTCTAATCTTGTTTGTGGGTCACAAATAGTGGTAACCATAGACTTGAGTCCAAATAGTTTTATTTAAATGTTACTAAAAAAGTGATTATAACTATTATTTTCTCTTTTAATTCAATTCAAATTTATAATTGAAAAAAGTTTACAAAAATATCTTTTAAAGTCCATAAAAACACTGGATTTAAGGTGAGCTCGAGCACATTACCTGTTCAATTAAGTTGGAGTTTGGAATAGATACGCAATAATTGCAACAAAAGTGGAAAACCTGTTATCCATTTGAAAGGAGGGAAAGAGAGAGAGAGTGAGTGAAAGACTGCAATACTGTTCCGAATCACTGGTTTCAGTGTCCGCACAGATGTTTACTACAATCGGTTAATAGATTTATCTGTTTTTTATTGTCCGAAAACTAATTGTATTCTATTTTACGGATAAATTTTGTTTAATCAAAATCATAATTATGTAGAAAATTAAGAAAAAGTTTAAACAATTTTATATATTTTCAACAAAATTCAAAAATGGATTTATCGAAGAAAAAATTGAATTCGAATTCACATAAATTATTATATTTTGTGTTTACTTCACTCCATTTCATAAGTTTGGTAAGTTTTGTGCTCTTTATTTATTTTCAATGGACATAACAATAATTTTATAAACTGAATAGATAAGTTTTTATTTCAAAATAATTTCTAGTGGATAAAAGTAGATTATCCAGGTCTGTTGACTTTTGTTCACAATTATGATCAAGTTGAATTAATAAACATCTTTTCCTTTAATTATTATTTATTTTGTTATTAACTTTTATCGATAAATTGAAAAATCCTTAAATCAATGTTAAGTATTTCTAAAAGTGGAACAACACTTGAAGTTCATTTAATTGAAGGCTAATCGAAATGCCTCCTTTGCTCCCTTCCTCCCACTCCCAATAGTTTAATGACAATCGATATCTTATTTGAAGAAAAGTTCAAACTTTTTATTTCTTATTTTGAATAATTTAGAGTTTATGTCAATCATCAGAGAGTGACACAGACTTCAATCCAACGGTGACGGCCAGATGTGAGCGCGGAATCATGAATATTGCGGTCGTAACTAAGCAGCCATTCTTCGGTTTGATCCATACCAGAGATTTTAGGAAATCTCCCTGTCTTACAACTGGCAGAGGAGAACTCAACACAACTCTAACCATTAGTCTAATCGCAAGACCAGAAGAACCAAACTATTGTGGAGTCCATAAAATTAAGGTAATTACTAATCAAAATAAAGTCTGATCTTTAGATTACTGTTTAGTTAACATTAATATTAAGAGTAATCAATAATTATATGCAAACTTAAATCCAATAATTGACTCTTACTTTACTTTAATTTGACTTTTATTATATATTTATTTGTTTGGAGAAAAATTGAGACCAAATGACTTAATCTAATTTCAATTTTTAAATATTTTCAATCAAATTATTTCAAATCATTTATTTTCTTATTATTTGTCACTAAATAGGGATCTGAAGAGAGGACAGTCGCTCTAACAGTTCGGGTGCATAAAACATTAGAATTGTCTGATGACAAGTACTTCATTATAACCTGTTCTCAGTCGGGATTCAGAAACGCGCGGTAAGTGACTGAGGGCTCACTCTTTTCTGGTCTATTATCTGATAATTTGAGTTATAATTAGAATTAAAGTTTTGGTTATTTTTTTAATGAGAGGTCATTGACTCCATTAGAACAACAAAAATAGACATTCAGTTGAATAAACAAATTTGTTTTGTTTTATGAACAAAGATATGAAGTTAAATAGATTGATAGATTGCTAGATAGATAAATAGATAGATAGATAGATAGATGTGGAACGTTTATTCTTTTTTATTTTCAGCAATGAATTATCTCGCGTTTCACTGAAACTGTTGGATAAGGGACTCAAAGTTGTTCGACTCATTCATGGAAATCAATATACTCTTAGAGCTGAAATTACTAGTCCTAACGGTAACACTGATAGAAAACATTTGATCCTATAGTACATATACTCCAATTCCATTTTTATCAAGGGGTTGGCCAACAAAAATGGTTAATTAAATTGAAAAGTTAATAAGAATAGACTTTGTCTGACATTATTTCGATGGGGAGAGGCTTTTAGAGATAGATTTAGATATCTTAATAATATTCTTGATAACGATAATAAGAATAATGATCTTGATAACTTTGGTCGTGGAGTGTGTTTTACTGTAACATATATTTTAGATAAATATAATTAATAATAATTAATGTATTGCAGAAAATTACAGTCTAAGTGTCAGAAACTGTTTTAGTTTTGTTGCCAATACTTCTGAAGTGGAACTAATCGATGCCAACGGGTTTGTAATCAATTGCTTAAAGATTTGTTTAAATTAATTGAATATTTTTGTGATAGCTGTTCCAAAATGAGTCTTATATCTGGTTTTACATACAATCAGAGCCATTCGGCTGAGGCCACAATCTATTCAATGTTCAAATTTCCTGAAGTGAATAAAATTCATTTTCAATGTGATATAATTCTATGTGACGTCAATTGCCCTCAACTTCAATGTAATAGCGATAACTTGAAGACAAATATTGACGACTTTAGACTAAGTAAGGATTCCATACAACTTATGGCCTCTACAACTGTTTTTGTCAATGAACCCGGTGCTGAAATCTGTAAGTTAACACCGTTTGAGTCATTATAATTTGATTTGAAAAATATTATCGACTTTATAGCCGCTCCTTATTTGCAAGAATGTACAGAATGGCGATTTCCATGGCTGATAGCCCTATGCATTATGCTATCTATAATGTTACTAATTATGTTACTAGTTAACATATTCTTGTGTTCATCTCTCAGCTGTAATTGCCTCAAAACAGAAGTAAAACAAATAATTTATAAAATATTTTATTAAAAGTAAACTAATTTTGAATATAATATAAAAGGTGGAGGAAAGAGAGGGATCAGACATAGAAGAATACGATCCCTATAAAATTGATTGGATTCCAAGTTCACATTATGGATCGCGAACATCACTTAACAAAAACGGTTATACTTCAGGTGGCGGTTCAACCATCAACTCTCACAGGTCTTATAGTGGTAATGATAGCGATCCATACGCTCCGGTCTCACACTCCCGGCCTAACAGCAGATTTTCTAATAAACCGTCACAAATGACTAATTCCTCTCAAACTTATGTAAAATATTGATATTTTGAACAATTATTGAGAGGAATGAGTGAAATCCATGAATTGAGTGCAATAACACATTAACGACACAATCGATTGTTTTATAGTCTAATCATTAATACATTAAACGAGACATTAAGAGCACAACTATTAAAAGGTCTGAATATTACAAATGATTTCATTTTCCTAAAACTTCATAGAATTAGAGATCAATTTTTGTATTAAAAGCCATTAATAATAAATAATTTAAAAACAAGAATCGGACAAGATCAATCTTAAATAAGCTTTTTTATTATTTTGGGCTATTCTAATAATGGTAAAACCAAAAGGATTGAGGGTTGGATTGAGGGGCAAAAGGATGGCTCAACTTTAAAACTGAAAACTGGCCATTTAATCGATGGTCAATTAATTTGGGTTTAATTTAATAAATAATATAATAATAATATTAACATTTCATATGAACTACATATGAAAAATTGAATAAAATATTAAATAATTGTAAACATTTTATTTACAATTGAGCATGGTAACAATGATTATTAAAGTTATCAAACTCTGTCAGATAATTATAACAGAATATAAAGAATGTTTTAATCTGAATGAGAGTTGAAATTAGGCTCAAATAGACTCAATCAGTCATATTATGATTGGTATAACTGAATCCTTGGAATACTGTTTGATCCATAGAAAGAGTTATTTCTTCTGAAACTGGAGTCAGATTTGGTTCTTCTTTAGTGAAATACGATTCAAAATAACAGACATCAGACGGAGAGCTCTATTTTGGAGCAAATTTGGAACAGAAGTGAATGAACACAACTTTACAAACAAAGTGTATATAATTACAAGTTCGGGAACAAATGGGGGCTTTATTTGGCACTTCTCCACTTTTACCCAATCTATAGATCTGAAAAAAGGCTGACTATAAATATCACCAGCGGTACAGCTAGGCATTCCCAATCTCTGATCCGGGCATTTGTTCAACAACTTTTAGGATTAAAAATCAAATTAATAAAAATAATGAGTAAATAAAACCATTTGTTTACCAAAACTAATAAACTTTTGATGTTTTCACTCAAATATAGCGGATAATGAACTTCTTCGTGACAGACATTCCAGAGAAGCTCATCCTCATCAGTCCCTTCATTTAGTAAATATATGTTACATTATTCAAATGAGCTCAATGAGCAAGGTAAATACCATGAAATGGAGAGGTGCCCACAACCATTTCATATAGTAATACACCGAAAGACCAAAAGTCGACGGATTGGTTATATTTGATTCCTTTTATAATTTCTGGCGCCATATACTCAGGAGTTCCACAAAAATTTGATGGAAGCAAATCTTCTCTATAAATACGACCTTTAAATCAATTTTAATGATAAATAAATGAAAGCTTTGCTTAATTAACTTTGATTTTGCATACCCTGACACATTCCAAAATCTACGAGTCTTAGATGACCCTTCACATTTAATAATATAAGAATGATTTCATCTCAAATATTTGCATTAAAGAGTGTAATTCTTATACAGATCAAAAACATACCTTTGAATCAACCATAATGTTGTCTAACTTTAAATCCCTGAAATGTTAATAATTTGATAATTTTTTTGATTAATTGCATAAAAGTTGAAAAAATATTTATAAGAATTGTAAAAAATAGAAAACCTGTATATAATTCCTTTGTTGTGCATGAATTTGACGGCACACAGAATTTCTGACGCATAGAATCTGAAAGTTTGAAAACAATTAGTCATTTGAATAAATAAATAAACAAATAATTTGAAAATATTTTGTTTTGAACTAAAATTTAAACTTTTGAACTAAAAAAAACTAAAAAAGTGGAAGACGTGTTGAAAAAGTGATTATTACATAAGTTTTACATAAAGTTTGTTAAAAGTTGGCAAACCTTTACCAGAAGAACAAAATTAATTACTTTAATTAGGAAAACAACTGCGAAAATGTGAGACTTCAGCGAAATATAAGTCCAAAAAATTTAATATTTTAAAGTTAGAGCGATTCAAATCATTAAAAATGAGTCAACTATTAAGTATTTAATAATTAATCAAACGGTACTTTTCGGCAAAAGTAGAGCTATTATCTGCTTTGTTATCATTAAAGTATATTTTTGGCAAATTTTCATTTTGAATAAAATAATTTATATTTTAAGACAAAAATTCTTATTTATTGCTTAAGAGTTTGTAATCAAATATAAAATCTTTTCCGAAAACCATTAAAACTTTGGTTTATTTACTTGTTTTTCATATTTTTTTAGACTTCGAAAATAATATTTTCATTAAAAATGATTTATTATTCAAACGATTGCAATAAATCAAAGATTGACATCACTTCTGACATTAACAGTTAAAACAATTGCCATTTCCTTAAATTGTCAAAAACTTTTGCATTCTTTATAATTTGGTGTTAGCATGCTAATTTGCTTTATTGTTTAGGCATCCGCTTAAATTCAAAATAATCTATTTAAGTTTATTTACGTCAGAAATTTAAATGAAAATAAATAATCATATTATAAATTTAAGATCAATAACTTTCATCATATTTTGCAAGGTTATTCAAATATTTTTTACATAATATGATTAATTGTTTTCATTTTTTGACATAATTTTTGCCATTCATTGAAAATTGTTGTCAATGTTAACAATGTTTACATACTTTTAAAATTTATTTCATGATTGATTTAATACATTCAATGTATATTAAAATTTGAACAGACCTTGCTTTATCTTCATCAAATTTTCCTTTTTGTACGTGAAACATAAGGTCTCCCCCACAACACCACTCCATTGCAAAGCATAGATAACTCTTTGAGTTTACGAATAAAAGCAATCGATTATATCAATGAAAGGTTTAGAAAATATATTTACCTCTGTTTGGAAAGTGCAGAATAATTTGCAAATAAATGGATGAGCACTTCCATAGGCTAAAACTTTCCTCTCAATCATAATGCTTTCGATGTCATCGTCTTCTATAACTGAATGCTTTTTCAAACATTTTATGGCAAAATAAACGCTGTGTTCTTTCAATTCCGCCAAAAATACCTTTCATTATATTAAATTATGAACATGTTATTGACAACAAATATAACATACCTTTCCAAAGCTACCTCTCCCCAGGACAGTGAGCAAAATGAAATCATCGAAAGTATATTTCCTAAATTTAATCTTCTTTTGCGTTGAAACTAATATTTTATTTTGATTTAAATCGCGTTCATTCAAAATATTTTCATTAATATCTTTTGAGACTTTAATCTCAACTTTTGGCGAAATATTTTCTTCGCTTTGTTTTTGGTCAACATTTTCTTGTTTCGACTTTGAGTCGACTTTACTTTTAACTGAAAATTTTTAATAAAACATTAAATAAATTAAATTGGAATAAATGGAGAAATCAATGGTAATCTCAACCTTTAGGTTCCTTTTTCTTTACTTTTTTCTTTTTAGGAGTTTCACTGACTTTTTTAACAATTTGGTCGCCAATAGTCTTAGACTTGAGAGAAGCAGCCCTTTGCTGGAGAGGAGCTGTGAGTAACTCTGTCCCACTTGGCTCAGGCATAACTGCAGTATGAATGGGTAAGATGTCAATTACCACTTGACTGGCATCACATTTTGGCTGCAACTCATTTGAGATGCTCTTTGTTATGATTTCCTGATCCGATAACAACCCTTTAACTTTTTCTTCATTTTTTATTTTTTTATGATTGAGATCCAAATTATTGGATTCGTCGATGTCTTCAGAGACCAACTCTTTTTGTTTTGCTCCAGTTTCTGATTCTGCGTCTTTATTGTCGAGAGTTTCTTCTGATTCAAAGTCTTCACTGATTGGTAACTCATCTGAAACTTTGACAGAAGGAATAGTCTTGGGCAGATCCCATGTGATCGAAGATCTTCTTTGAGAATGAGTTTGTCCCAAATTATGTTCTCTGAATTTTATTATATATCGGTTTCTATATATACCCGTCGATCCGTCTTTGTCTTCATTACCAACTGAGTCATCCATTTTTGTTGAAGATGTCGACGATGTCCTCGAACTTATACCTGTACTCTTTTGTGGCGTTTTTGCTCGTTGTGAAAGTTTTGACAAAATAGGCCTTTCTCTGATTTTTGGCCTCCAATCTTCCGAAACTTTGGTTATAATTGGCCATGGTCTCATTGAGGTTAAATTGGATCTGCCTCCTATTTGAGATATCGGTCTACGATTGACTTTTGGAGAGGAGACAGCATTTAATTGAGTGAAAAATAAATCCCTCCTGTCCAAAACTGATATTGGATCGGTATATCTGGGAGATATTGAGGAAAAGCCCATATAGTTTTCAGTGGAGTGTAAATTATGCCGCGAATTGTGAAGCGTTTGTTTGTTTGAAAATAATTTTTTGTTTTCTGATTTTCTCCAAACATCGGTTCTCATCCTCTGAAAACTTGCATTTCTATGAAGGAGTGGCGAAGATGTGACCACAGAAGAGGGGTTTTCATAAATTTTTGATAAATCTACTATACTTTTATGTCGAGAAAGAAATGACGAGCTGTCCAATGAACTAATTCTATCCAGTGAAGGGCTGGTATACATACGGCCTATTCTTCTTAAAGAAGGAGTTGAAGAATCCAACGAATTGTAAGAAGTCAACCTGGATCTTCTGTCACTTAACATTGTATAATAATCTTGAATTAAAATGTTTCCAAATTATTAAAAATGTTTTTTATTTCATCTCATATTTGAGAATAGTTTTGGTAAATAAGTCTCACAAAGAGTTTAATTAATGCGTTCAACACTTTAAATATATTTTGGCTGAAAATCTTCTGAAGTTATTTCATAATCAAAATCAAAGTTACATAAAACACATAAAACACTTTACAAATATTTCTATTCAGATAAATGTAGAAATATATATATACTTATATATATTATGCTCTTTTAAGTTATTTGCAGTTATTTTCACAAATCATTTGGAAAATTCAAACAAAGTATCGAATTTAGACAAAATTGTTGTTAATATCGAATATTGAGAAATAAATGTCTTTTACACAAGAATTCTAACAACAAATAACTAAACGCCAAAAGCTTTAATGCCATCAAAACTTTGTTCATAGAGTTTGTCGAATGGATTCACATAAGAGCTCCATAGAGTAGGTGTGCTTTCGAGATATTTATAGTCTGTCAGTTGGAGTCTTCAACACTCCAATAGCTCTAAATCGAGTGCTTCTCTGTAACTAACATATAGTCTCAGATATGAGAGATTAACAGAGGACTCATTCAGTACTTAATGGATGTGCAAACTATTCCAATCCATGAGCACCACATCATTTGCAGCCTTCGGTATCAACTCATTGACACAGTTATGTCACACAATATAATGGGTTAAAAATGTCGACAATCTATTTCAATGATGGGTCACTCCAAAGTTAGAGTCAGAACTTAAGGCGAGCCCCTCTTTGCACAGTTCTGATGTTATTCAAAATAAAATTCTTGTGAATTATTATGAAAATGAGTTCAGAATTTATACATTTGTATATCAAATATAGAACTTAAATAATCCGAATAGTTTTGTTTAATTTGACCTTCATTTGGAAAAATGTATAAAATTAGTCGAATAACAAATTCAACGATAGATTACAAAAGAAAACAATTGTTTTCCAAATTGCAATAATAAGCAAAAAAAAGTTCAAAAACCATTAATTGGTATAAAATATTCGGAAATTTTATTGAAAAACTCATAAATTATTTACAATATTTTCTAAATATAAAGAATTAATTCATTTCTTTGAACCTCAATTGCATTGTTCGACGGACAGCATCTTTATATGTTTCGCCTTTAAAACAAAGGTTTTGTGTTTACATTAATTTTTGGTTTAATTTATGGGAAGACTAACCGGTCACAGAAGTTGTGTTGGCGCGCATTCCAAGTCCGAGACCTCCTTTTCTCATTTCGACTTCAATAATGTTAGACATCCCTTAAATTAATTCAATATTCAGAGAAAGAATTGATAAAAATATGGATAATATACCTTGATTTGTTTTTCCAAGCCCTGTGCCCTCAGTCTATTGAAAAAGAGTTGAAAAATAATGAATGATTCAAATGATTATATACTGACCCAACCCATGGCTTTTAACATTTTGCTACCAATGTTTTCTCCCGAAATCGGTGTTTGACTCAAAGGAGGGCCGGCATCACTTGTGGACGATATTTCTTCCAATTCACTCAAGTACTTAGTTTTCAATTTATTAACTTCGGGTGTTTCTGGGAGTCCGTACTTTTTGCGCCTTTCTTTAGCCCTATCTCTATATCCGGACTGAATTGAAAGATAGATTGAACTCAATTATTGACTAAATTATTGAAAGGAGTGTTACCTCTCTTTCAGTTCTGTCCAATTCTTCGATTTGTTCGTCACTTAGTTTTTGATGTTTCAAAACATTCAGATTTGTCTGAAAACATACGATTAGTTTAAAAATTAAGTACCGGATAAGGATTGCACT
>JAQFZI010000099.1:0-25407 GCA_034695605.1 Eupelops occultus | reverse complement strand
AAAAACGATTGCACAGCACAGCCCAAAGTTCTGTTGGGGTTTGGGGGCCGGTATAGCAGCAAATCAATTCATGCAAACCATACTTCGGACGTGACACGTATGTTAGTAGACAGCAGACTGTGCGGACGGCTGTTCACTATTAGCCATTCCATAGATAAGAACCCAAAAGGATTGGGAATTGAAAACAATTTACGGTTTTTATTGTTTTAAAACACTTTGAATTGAGAAACACTTTTGATGACCAAAATTCTGGCATAAAATTGAATGCAATTGCATTTAATTGATATTCTAATGGTTAGGAATGAAGATCTCAAAGGGTATTATTCTGTGCAGAATAAAACTATTCGAAAAACAATATTGACTTTAATGTTACTCCAGATAAACATTAAACTAATAGATTTTGAATGTTTTAAACAATTTTATATAAACTTTGAATAAAAGATTTTCGATGAGAATAAGTGTTTCAAATCCCTGAATAAAATTAAAACATCCGAACAGTTTTGGCAAATATTTAATTTTCTAAACAAATTTAAGGCTTTAATCAGAGAAATAACTCAAGAATTTTATTATTTTCTTTACAACAAATGATTGTAAATAAAAAGCAATTCTTTTTGTTGTTGTTTTAACACTGAATTATTCGTGACTTTCGTCGTGGAAATTGAGAAATATTAGTTCAAAGATCAGACAAACGAGTAAGACGTGACTACTCCTCACTCTACTGACATCATATTTCTTATAAATTGCTTAAAATAAAAGGTTATATAAATATAGAGACAATCAGTTTATATGAGAATAAAAGCTGAGAAAGAAATAAATTAAATGAAAGTATAACACAATCTATAAATGAAAAGATGAATAATTGATATAATTTAAGCTCAGGGATGTTTAACACCCTGATTATCATAGTTTTCCTATTCATTTAATTGTCATTGATACATTTATTATGAGGAAAAAATATTTAAAAATTATTTAATAAATGATAATAAAACACAAACCGATGAAAGTATAATAAACTTATAAAAAGTAAAACATATAAAGAACTCATTAAATGTAAGTTTTTTTTATAGAAAAAAGAATCAAATAATAAATAATTGATAAGAAAATTAAGTGAATATTATTTGAGAAAAGTTTGTGAAAACACATTACATCGAAAACATCGAGTGATGATAAACAGATAAACTGATTCTGATATTAAACAGAATAATAAGTTGAGTCCATTAAGTGGTGAAAATACAAAATGTAATTTCGGGTTCGAGAGAAAGTCATTAAATCTTATTTTGTATCCCTGCTTAAAACAAAACTCAGTTAACTGAAGATCATCCCAGTTTGGGCCAATCATAGCAAGATAACAAAGAAGATTACGTTGATGGAAAGGAAGACACAAAGGTACTTATAACTGAAAGAACATTTTCAGATGAGTCCAATAAATGTTTCCTTCTTAATTTTTTCTCTTAATGTCTAATATTCTTATTTTTGTACTCTTTCTTAGTGTAAGCGTTTAAAGAGCTTAAAGTTTCCCGAATTAGCCCTAAAACTAAAACTAATACTAACTCCTAAACTAATGCCGTTATTTACTGTAAGCCATTGTTCTGTTCACCAAATCTACGCTCAGTTTTACAGTTTGTGTCCGAATTATCTCAAGTTTTTATCCAATGGATAACACATTAAATACAAAAAAAAGCCAAAAACACCATTCAATACGTTAATTGACTTTTTTAGTCTTCAATTACAACAAGATATAAAAGAATTAGAGGTTTTAAAACAATTTAAAAAGACCAGGAAGCAGTGTAATACGTGATTGAAATTAAAATACATGTAGATGGATGCTTTCAAAATGAAAACCTGGTTATATTTCTAAAGAATAGTTTATAATATAATATTGAAATATATGATTGAGAAAAGTCATGATTTTCTTGCAATTTAATGCTTAAAAAGTGGGAAAATTGCTATCATTTTGATTGTCGACAAAAGTTTGTCGAAGAAAACAGAATTTATTACAAAATTTTATTTCTTTTAGTGAAAAGTAAGTGTCATTTGTGCACAACTTTTAACGTTGTTTTTACGGTACATAACAGTCAGTAATAGTTTTATATAACTTATAGTAAATTAGTTGCCATTCAATGATGTTTAGCAGCCCTTTAGGCGTACTTTTGGTCACAGAATCTGAAGAATTGGTCGCAAACCCAACAAAATGATAAGATATTGTGTTGTTGTGTATGTTTTGGGCCTTATTTCTCTAGTAGTTAATAGCCCAGCGCTCACGGCTCTGACGCACTCCATTCTTATAGCCGTAGTCATCATCATCACCATCATCATCATCATAACCCGGTGCCAAAACTACTGGTGCTCTTATATTCTATATTGAAGTCAATACTTGTGCTAATGTTTTAAGAGTTTTTTCTTTATTTTTGATATTTTCGATGTTTTCAATAAAGAGCCCAAATCGAGAACAAACCGAATATACGTTTACTAAACGATAGGACTGATAGGAACGATAGGAACAGTGGTCTTAACTGACTCTCAATCGATTGAAGTCAGTTAAGACTGACTCCTATACCTATTATTTCAGTTTTAAATCAATAGCTTCCGAAGAAAATGAAATAATTTGAAGAAATTGGCGTCAAAATGACCCAAATTATATCAATTACTTGAAATAAATCATCAGGCTAACTTTGATGATTTTCAAACCGACTATTTCAACTGCTAATGAGCCAAATGGTGACAGATATTCAAAGAAATTTAAATTTTAATGGCATAGAACTCATCCATTTATTTTGAAAACGATATTAATTTTAATTAAGAAATTTCTGTAAAATAACTCTTTTGTCAAATGCAAGGAATTTACGACACATTCATTAGAATTGACTCGTTTTTCAACACATGTTAAGAATATTTTGGTTATATATTGTCATACATTTGTATAATTCAATTATGAAATTTTCTGCTCATTTTTCTTTAGCTAAGAATATATGCCAACAAATATATTACACGTCTTTATCTTATTTAGAAATAACTTTTAATTTTATTCCTCAATGTATGAGACGGTAATCAATTTGAAGGCAGAATATATTTTATTAGATTTTCATGGTTCAAATTTCTCCCAAAACTGTTCCTACTATGGAGGAAAGGCTCTCCAAATTAGAGAAATCTTTTAATTAAAATCAACTCATTTGGGAAATTATTTTTCCTAATCATTACTGAAAAGACTTAATTAGTTGTGTTTACAAAGCAATCTGTTTTCACATAATTTCTGAAGATATTTACATTTCCTTCAAAACAATTAGAAATAAATAAATAAATTTAAGAAATATTCGGACAAAACTTCATTGAAATTGAAGCCAACCCTAAGTCTTATTTGAAATATAAGACAAATTACAATAACTATGAAATAACAACAAAACATTCAATTATTTATAGAAATTAAATAATTTTCTTAATTAAATGTATAATTGAAAAGAATTTTTGAATTATTCATAAAAAGATTTAAGGCACTGAAGGCACTGAAGGCACTGACAACAAACAAATTCAATTATATAACTCACTTTCAAATCAAGTGATGACTTTTAAAGGAGTGTTTAATCAATAGATTCTCAGAAGAAGAATAAATCAATCGATTGAATACACAAACAAACGAAACATAAGAATAGAATTGACAGAAATACTTGAATTATAATTTATCTATCAATCAATAAGACGAGAGGAGAGGGAGGAAAGATTGGCAGAGGAGAGAAAGAGAGTAGACTTCGATTAGTAGTGATTCTCAGAAGTAGTGGTCAAAGAAATGAATACCAGACCCACAAAATGAGAATAACAAAAGAGAAAAACAAGAGAAAAACTTGGCTGCTAATTTAATTAAAACTCTTTTTGCCATGCTAAATCAATCAACTGAGAGATACGCCAAATTGTTATTATAGCAATTGAAAACTTTCTGGGTACTTTTTTCATAAGATTACTGTACTATAGTACAGCCCCTTTTAAATGGATTCTTCTTTCAGTTAATAGAAAGGTTTATCCGTTTATCCTTTAGTTTCATTACATTTGGTGTATAATAAAGTTTTTTTTACGCCTGAATGATGTCCGGTTCCCTAATGTGTTGATCACATGTCTATATCTATCAGATCTGAAGATTGTTGAGTGAAATAAAGTTAAAATGCATTAAATGATAGCCATTTGCAAACATCAGAGGCACTGATAGTTAGCACTTATATTAGATGAAAACTAAAGGATCACAATTGAATAGGAACTCATACTAAAGGGAATAATGCATTAGTCGGTGGTATTCTTAATAGATGAATGTGTGTCAGGTCAGGCATAAAACGGTTATTTTATTATTCTTGTGTCTCTTTTCCTCTAATGAGGAGATCACAAATAAGACAGTCCTCTCGTCATCCTATTTATTGCCAAAAAGCCTGACTCTATCTGCCATTAGATATAAAAAATTAATATCTTTTTCCTATTATAGAACAAAAGAGTCCTCCATTTTATTAACAAAAATCAATCTGAGATTTCCTATCAAAAGATATATATATTTCTTATTTTCAAGTTTTGATAAGAGATTTGAAAGTTTTGGAAAATTTTATATAAAAATCTCAGAAAAAAATTTGTTGAATTTGAAAAATTTCGTCTCTCTCTCTCTCTCTCTCTCTCTCTCTCTCTCTCTCTCTCTCTCTCTCTCTCTCTCTCTCTCTCGCAGTCTCTCTCATTCTGAGCCAAATCTGCTTTCACTCTGAGTTGTGATAAATATCAAATCGTAATCGTTTTGACTCTTGTGTTCAAATATAAGAGTCAGTCATCAGTTTTGACTTATAATATATAATACTTTTTCTCTAGAGTTTTGACGTTTAGGTTTCAGAACACATACACTAAGCCTTAATATATAAGCATTTTTCTTCTAAGGCCTCATATATTAGAAAAAGTATTTTCAATATAAGGAAGGGCTCATACCTATGAGCCACTCATAACGTGTGTTCACTCGTATGCAAAAAATCGCACAAAAATTTTCGTTTAAAAAATAATAATACATTTTTTTCTGTGAAAATCTCAACATTTATGGCAACGAATGCTCTTTTGGCTCAAAAGAAGAGATGAAGAATAAGAAAAGAGTTGATTATTCTGTTCGCACAGAGAAATAAGAGCACAGAAGGAGTGAAGAGTAAAGACAGCAATAATAACGATAGAAGAAAATTGTGGCACAAATTGCACGACAGAGTGAACCGAAAGCAACAATCTATTAGCTTTGGTTCGCCAGTTCCTCATCATTGCCCCTAACACTTGACGTGCCTCCATTACCAAGATGGAATATATGGTCTAGAACTCCAAATATATTAAATGGAAGCCAGAATTCATTGATTTTTCTTCATAAAGAAATATAAGAACAAATTCACCTAGTTCATACCAAATAGATTTGTCTTTATTATTACTTGAGTTCAAATTCATTAATTGAAATTTTGAACTTCAAATTAAAGTTTAATTAAATTAATTAACTATAATAGATGGTCAGAATGAGCAAAGAAATTGGCCATGGATTATGTAGTGCCAGAATAAGCGAAAATATTGTTATAAAAGATGTCCTCAAGTGATGGCATACCATTGAATCATGTGATGGAAAGTCAGTGAAGCATAAACTAAAGAATTATATCATATAATTCGTTATAAGATATAACTTATATATAACTCATATATAAGAATAAGTTTCAGGAATTTTCAGAAGAAATAGATTCTTACGAAATATAAGTTTGTGACGACTATTACTCTTAGAAATAGAGCGAAAAAACAACTCTCCGTCGCCAATGAAGGCACAACCAGACGATTATTCATCACAAGAATCGATATTTCCTATTATACTCCTTTGAATTTTTTTCGCTTCAAAGGTTCCGGAGCTTTGCGTTCCGTTCATTTTATGAAGACTTTTCTTACATTAAATGGTAATTCTTAGCCATTTCTGTTCGCAAACGAATTTTAAATTTTTCCAATAAAAAGTAAAACTTTCTTTCTTAAATCTAACAAATATCTGATCTTGATCCTTAATTTCACAATAAAAAAGTATTCTATTAAAATAATTTTAAATTTGATATCATTTTTGTAATTTATTTAAAGATTTTATATAAAATATTAAGAAATTATTGGTTTTTGTATTCGTAAAACATTTTAAAGGAAAAAATTCTTATATTAAATATATTTCTATAATCTTTTGGTAAAATTCAAATTTTCTTTCGTTTTTTTTGTTGAAAGTTTTTTCATTTGTTTGAAAACAACACTTTTGAAAATCACTCCCAAGTCATGAGAGCCTATTCCTCGATCAGAAATTTAAATATTTTACCAATTTTTCGATTACATTCAACTTATATCTACTTATCAAATAATATAAGCTAGTTCAAAGATTTCAATTTGTCTAAAACCTAATTTAAATATGATTTTGAAGCTTAAAAAGCCACAAAACAGATTTGCCTGGATATTGATTTGACAGCATTAGAATTTTTCAAACAATAAATTAAACACAAAATAAAATATTCTGAGTGTTAGAGAATTTCAGAGAGAAATACACGCAATGGTCTCACTATTGATATGTAATGAGAGCTCAATTGAGAATCGATACTATAATTAGTTATACAAAAGGAATAAAAATTTAATATTCAATGCATTAATATATTTGTTGTCCAATCGATTTAATGCACTTATATTTCTCTTATAAGTGCAACGATTCGATCCAAATGTAGAAATATTTTTCATACAAACCTATCTATGCGTGAAATAAAAGGAATGAATGAAAAATATTATATGAATTGAATTTTAATCGAAAATAACTCAGAATACAATTCTTGCCTTTTGTTTCGGTTAATTATAAATCATCGGCAAAAAAAAGAAAAAACATTTTTCCAAAATTACATTTGAATTTCTCTTTCGTATGATTGAAGCTCTGATTAAATTATAATTTCAATTATTTTAATCAAATTTCCCAAATTTGCCTGGAGTTTCATCACTAACTGATGCAATCTATGATAGTGTCGGATAACTTTTGAAATTATAGACACTTAACTATTTTTTATGGAAATAAATTTTAAGATGAAATATGAAAACTCAAAATTATATGAAATTACAATTTGAATATATATTTGAAAAATATCAGGAAATGTAAAGAATATTTAGAAAAAATGCTGAGAGAGAGAGAGAGAGAGAGAGAGAGAGAGAGATTTGAATCATTTCTCAAATTAAAGCCAGAGTTGCATAAAAGTCAGTTATTTATGATGACTACTGTTGGGGTTGGCTTTCTTTCACTACAAATCTTATTTGATTTTAAGACTTGCTTTAATGGCAACACGAATGAACATCAACCATTAAGTTTTAATAAAAATATCTAGTACATTTGAAGCATTGAAAAACACATTCAAATGTGATTTTGGTTTTGATTATTCAAAAAAAATAATAACGAATTGTTTTGAGGAAAAATAGTTTAATAATTGATTTAACATTCAATCGTTCGTATATTTCAGAACAAATTATGTAATTTTTATGCAAAAAATAAACAAATTTTACCTCGATTTCAATGCCTATTATATATTTCTTGAATTATTTAAATGAGCTTTTCTTACGAATAACAGAATTCTCTTCAATCAAATAGAAAACAAATTCATGTAAATAAGGGAAATGTGTTTTTGCATAATATTTGTTTTACTGAAATATTTTAGTGAAAAATTACTTCTATTTTTCATTCAAAACTAAAAATCCTTCGAAAAAATTCTTGACTTAAGTTTAAGACAAAAAAATATTTTGTGTCAAAAATATATCAATCATTGGCTATATTTGCGTCAAAAATGTATAAAAATATATGAAAACACTTGAAATAAACAAATATCTATAGTTTTGAAGTCAACACTTTGCGATCAATAGAGGAGGTACTTATGTAAATGAAATTCATTCCTGAAATGTTTGCACCTTGCACATCTCAGTTAACTTTCAATTCACGTCACTGTTTAAAAGAATAATTGTTTGAATTAAAGAAAAATAAGAATAAAAGGAGAGAAGAATATAAATAATTTTGATCACAAATCGGAGCTTAAAAAAAGGTATTGCCTTTAGAAGAAAGGATAAAAATCTTAGTATTCAATAGTGAGAGTCTGGGCTCAGTTGAAGATTTGAGTGCTCTGACGGATAGTAAAGAACCAGATTTTGTGGCCGCAAACATTGGAAGGAGAGATGGGGGGAGAGGGAGAGAGGAGACAGTATTCGCTGAGGAAAACAATTTGATGGCTCAAACAAAATGCTAAATCTGGTTCTGTGCTGAACATAAAGAGATGAATCTCATGAGAAACGTTGGTAGAAAGCAATAGATAGTCAGACAGTTAGTGTCAGAGCAAAGAGAGGACAACACTCTCTCCATTATTTGTTATTGAGTTATATGTTTGCGAAAAACTGTTTCGGATTTTGATTGAATGCAATTTAAAACCTCTGATATACGAACTGTTAATTTGAAATGTTTTCACGCAATTAGTTAAATAAATAAAGAAATGCCAGAATGTAACAAGGTTAATTATCGATTTGATGAGTAATTTTGTTGCGATAAAAATTCCTTTGGCCTTATTTAAGTCACGTGATTAAAATAACTAGAATGTTTACTGTCTAAACACATAGAAAATGGAAATAGCTTGAATAATTTCAATTGTTTTCGGGTAAAATCAGTTTAATCTATCAAATGCCGGAAAAATTTGAATAAAAAAGATTTCGATATCAAAAGTTTAACCAATTCTTTAGAAATTTAAATTCAAATCGATTTTTAGATCGAAATATATTTTGTCAATAATGAGAAGAAGAATGGATGAACGTAGAGGGGAAAGGGGTCAAAATGCGCTGTTATGTCGATCGAAACATAGCTATCTCTATGGAAACGGGAGTGAAGTCGAGTTAAGAGTCCGATTGATAGAGAGAATGACTGAATGCAGAAATGACTTCAATTTGTGTGGCAGTCATTCAAACCATTTAATGAATTGCAAACACAATATTCTGTCCTTAAATTGAGACAATAGTTTCACAACAATTACTAAATCTTATGTTCTTTTATACCAAACATTTTAAAAGTTTTCAAAGAATTAATGAAAAGATTATATTAAATCTCTGAAAATCCAAATGAAGCCAACCTTTTAAATGGTATGACTACCGGACCGAATAAATAACTGTTAATAACAGAGAGAATGCTTTAAATGTTTTAACTCTTATTTCAAAAGAGATTTGAATTGAAAAATGAAATCTTGATATTCAGTACAAACCCGTAACTGAAATGTCAAACACGAGTGAAACACATTTATCTATTCATTAAATATGAACACAAAAAGAAATTTTCAAACCCAAGAGTCGTTTAGTGGCACAGAATTTGGGAAAATTATTCAAACAGGGATTCCTTTAATTGATTTGATTATAATGTAATAATTTGGGATATTATCAAAACAACTAATCCCTTATTTTCCAATCCCTTATTTTGAATTAATCCGAATGAATATTATATTATATAATAATCTCAGATCACATAAATTGTGTGGTTGTGTGTGTGTGTGTGTGTGTGTGTGTGTGAGAGAGAGAGAGAGAGAGAGAGAGAGAGAGAGAGAGAGAATTTGAAAATAAGCAAGTCAATCAATATTTGAATATTAAAACTCTTAAATTAAAATTTATTATTGAAGAGCAAACACTTTAGTTGAAAAGTGTCTGAGACAGTAATGATTTGAAGGACTAATTGCAGCAATCATTGGTAACAATCAATCTCTCAAACATATTAACATTTTTGCACAATTGATGCTATTCTAGAGCTCTGTACAGCTCTAAGCCTTTATAACACATTCTGTAATAAATTCTATGCTTATATCGTAAGCCTTTAGTGGAGGCAAAAAAGTTTATATTAAACATCGGCTCTCATCTAATCTCATATAAAGACATATAAATTATAAGACAAAAAACATTAACTTTAATATCAAAACGAAAAAAATATAAGGAAAGGAAACAAATAAAATGTTAAATAAATATAAGTATCACTTAATATAAAATACATAATATATGCGAAACTAATTTATTTGCTTTGAAAAGACTAAACATATGAAAAAAGTAATGATTTTTATTTATAGACCGATTGGGAGTCAAATATTATACTATAATTTATAAATGGATTCGACTCAGAATTTTATAATCTATCTCTCATTGCCTCCCCTTTCTTTCCCCGACCGAAATGGTCATCATATCTATTGTTTATTTGATTTGAGTCTTCGATTATCTGTTGTTGTGTGCGGTCGGCATATTATGTTTAACGTTATAACTTGCAAACTGTTGTTCGTGAGAACCGTAACAAATGTCAAAATACATCCAAACCTAATGTAAGAATTAGAAAAGAGTGCAATGTACTTTTATAAATCACAATTTAATATTTTTCTAGTACATATTTATCACAATCAACTTATAATTTCTATGAGTGGTCCCAACAAAACTCCTGGTTCTCACTCTTTCATTCTTGGATTACAAGCTCTCGAATAGAATCCATTTATTTTCAAAATTAAATTATAATTTGAATAAAGTCTAGATTTTTGATATAAAGTGAGTTTTTTATGCAAATTAAATGTCATTTAATTATTTCGTTTTTCTTCAGCTTATTTTCTGAAGAAATGAAAAGTTATTTTTTGCTGTTTATTCACTAAATTGAATAAAAGCACAGAATATGTTTTCAACATCTTTTCGTATATTAATTATATGAAAGATGAGAACAACTGAAGAATAGAATAAATAGTATATTATATCAGAGAAAACAGAAATGAAGGGAAAAACTGAATATAAATGAGAATAAAATGAGAGAAAATAATAACTTATATCAAAGAATATGAGTCTAAGTTTGTATGAAATAGTTTTCATTTATATAACATTCATAGTATAAAAACCATAGAAAAGTCATTTCAATTAATTAATTAATCAAAAACAGAGAGAAATACTAATAAAGACTTTTAATTATTTCTTTTTTAAAAAAATGAAAAAAATGATAATTAAGTCAATGAATGAATGTTTGCGTAAATCAATGAACAAACAAAACCAGGATTTCATAGTTAGCGCTCAGTTTTGCTATTGATTGTGGACATCATTAGCAGGTATGGTATGGTATGGTATGGTATTACTAAACATATTACTTAAAAGAACTGCACTAAAAATTTAAGGCAACGAATATAATAATAATTAAGCAAGCAATGAATTTCCGGGAAACCAATGAATAGACGGACTGAGCAGCAGCTGCTGTCCATATGATAATTATTGGTACAGACTGTAAACATGGTGAGGCCGACATTTCACTGCAGTCAGTCTTTCCCTTAATGAGACAACTTCTGGAGGAGAGGGAGGGAGTGAGAGATAAAGAAAGTAAACTCCTAGGAAGAGTTGACTTTTCAACCAGCAATTTATAAGGCAAAAGAGTTTAATTTACATTGGATATGTGAGCTCATCCTCCCTCACATACACAACTGGCACAATTTTATGTGGATTTGCATATTTCTCAAGGAGTGGACTAATAAAAATAAAGATGCATGCTAGTCTTGCCTCTGAGCTGTGTTTTAATTTTGGACAAATGTCTGTAGGATTGCACGCAAGTTATCATATCATAGCTACCAGAGCTGTGAGACCGCAATCATAGAATATAATGATGAGTGACATTAAAAATTATGTGCACCTGACGTATGCAATGGAGTGTAAACAGCGCACAGCATAACAGAGACAGAAGTTTGATATTAAACATAACATATAAATAATAAGCATATTATCCGAAAGATACTAACATTGATGGCAAGGAATTAATGGGTGACTGACTTAAATGGATGGCAGCGAAGGTGCAAATAAATTAAAGTCATGACATCCGACACATGGCTTCTATACGACTACTTCTATACGAGAACTAAACTTTTATTGCAATAATTTATTATTTGATTTGATTTTATCTGTCGTTTTCCATATCAATTACAAACAATAGCACTGGTAGTACAACACCAGTGCTATCTCTAACACAGACAAAACAAAAGACATAAATAAAAAAGCGTGAGAATAGAGGAACGACATCTTCAATGACAAGACTCTGGAGACAAATCAGTTCCAATAAGACCCGATATCTTAATCTATTCAATCAATTTATATCATTTTATGAATAATTGAGTGCATTTTCACACGAATCAGATTATTTCTCCAATATTTCTCTTGGTAATTGCCAAGCAAAACTAGCTAGAACACGGACAAATTTTTAATTTATCCTGATATTCACTCTTCAATTAAAAAATGTTATTAATTTTTAACAATAATAATAGTCCTCATTATTGTCATAACGACTCTAAAGTTAATTGACCCTAATTTGAATCGAGCAAAAATTACATCGCAGAATAAACATGCAATGATTGAAAATAATAATTTGTGGGCAAAAGTGAATTGTCTCCGGTTATAAACGAATAGAGGCTCGAATAAAATAAATACCAATATATTTAAACACGAAATGAAATGACAAATTTATAAATTAATTTTCACGACAGGAGTTCCACACATACAGCCTCTCTTTTTGAGTGTATGTGCGACGGGACTGGAGGGGAACGAAAGACTGAGCGAGCAATAAATCCAATATTTTTATGCCTTGTGATGAATGGCGACTAAAAAGCATAAATGTGTTCACAAAAAAATACTACAAAAGTTTGAGTTAATAAATAATATTTTTATTTGAAAATATAAGTAAAGCACAACTGACTATAAATTAGAGCCAAACAAAACACAATGTGTTTGAAAACAGACATTATATTTATGTCTATCTTCTGATTCTGACTTTTCTTCCATTAAATGCAAATTTATGGCCATTTCTGTTAAAAAGCAAATTAATGAACGAAACGGTCATTAAATAAAAATATGTCTTCACATCAATTTTGAATGAAATTATTTTTGAAAATTGAACATAAAATTCAATTTATTCAATAAATTAAATCAATTGAATTAATTAACTGCTCAGAAATGATCACAAATGGCATCAAATATTAAAATCCAAATCTAGTTATCAAACATTTATACGAATCCACAAAATTATTTATATGTTTTGTTATACTCTAGTAATTTATTTCTTTCTCAGTCTTAACCACGTTATGAATAGACCAAAACTACTAAGATTATTATTATTATTCCACTATTCTTCTGATGGTTTTGATAAAAGGTTCCCGAAATAAATGCAATCAAAAGCTTATTAACAAAAGAAATATTGAAAAATTGATAGAAAGATGAGAGAAAACACGAAAAAAGATAATATATTTTCTTTTGGGTATAGTTTTTATCAGTTGTTAAGCAATAACTGCGAAATTAATCTCTTAATAACAATAAATGTGATCTTATTTATTATAGACATAATGTATATAAAAATCTTTATTTATATTATGAGAAAATTTATCCCAAATTATTAAAGAAAATTATTAATGAAAATGTTGGACACGAACTATAAATTCAATAGAATTGAGTGAAAATTAATTATACAACAAATTTATTGCCAAGAGTAAGACGCATATGCTATGAAAGCTCAGCCTACAAAATATTTATACGAATACAGTGGTGACCAGATAACCACAGCTTGTACATGACCTTCATACCAAGTTGCAATATATTATTATCATTATTATTTTATTTAATAATCAATTGTCTTTAATGTATAATTTATCTATTTTTATATCATGGGGCGAAGTTCCAGCTGACAATTTACTTGGGTAGGAAGTATGCTTCTCACTGGTGACGGTGTGCCCCCACTGGACAGCCCTTAACTCGCGAATGAAAGCTCGCGAATAGATTATAAGTAGACAAGAATTCTATGACTTAAGAATTTGACTAAAGAATAAAGAATTATATATTGGACTACAAATAGTCAGAATCAGAATATATATCATCGCTTATGGCTTAAGAGCCACTGAATAGAAAAATAGAGAGAATTTATTTCTTAACATAAAATAAAGAGTAAAAGAAAAATATGGTCTTCAATGAGAGAATGAAAGTAAAATCTTTCATTATATTTGATTTTTCAACTCGAGAGTGAAAATTGAGTTGAGTTAAGGCAAAAATCAAATATTGAACGATAAATGAGAAAACGGGAGTAAATATGAGTATAAAGGGTCACAACATTTATCACTCATTTTTCAAGGATTTTTTGGGCACAAAGTTGTTAATAAAATAGAGATTTGTTTCAACTTTTTATTTTTTTATTCAACTTCTCTTAATACCAGTTTTCGGTTAAATTTAGGAAATATAGGGATTAGGTGTGAGGTTAACGAAAGTGTGGTTTTTATTCTAAAATTTTTATATAACATAACTCATCATTTTGTGAGGGATTTAAAGGCAATTATTTTTCTTTCACTCAAATTATAAATTCTTATCTAGGAATACAAAAACCATTATTAGAAAAGATCTTAACTAACAATTTACCCCATTTTTTATGGCTTAGCCTTTTATGTGAATATTTAAGCATAAATTTGAGTAAAACTCTTGGCTTAGAATTAATAGCTTTGAATCCCTTCACAGAAAAATATTCTGTCATTTCATGTAATATATTAATGAGTTTTTTTTGAATCCAAACCATTATTTTTTTCGGAGCAAAGAATTAATTTGTGATGAATTTCATACATAAGACAATCAGAAAAAAGAAAATTTATTTGGATTTCATTCTGTTCAGAGTAATACTACTCCTAATACGACCACAAGAATGCTCTGAGCGATCGAGACTTCAGTATATAAATAAAAGATTGAATTTTATGTAATATAAAGAAATTGTCTCCACTTTTATGTATTTATAAATTAGAATACGTTTTCAAACGATAGTCAAGACTTTCAGAGTTAACACAATTATTTGTGAGTTTTCTAGATTCAATATTAAGCCCATGGTGATTTTTTAGAAGAAATTCTGTTCAGACAATCAAACAATGAAAGCTATTATTTTAGTTTAAACACAATCTGTAACCATAACAACAATTTCAAGTCTACACCCGATTACATTTGGCATTGCCTTTGAGCTCAATTTGAGACCAGATTACCGGCAATTCTTCAGAGAAAATTCAGTGCAGAAAAAATAATTTGAAAATTGGATCAAATTATCGACTGATTGATTGAATTTATTTGTGAACTCAACGTATTTATGAATCAAATATATCGATCAAATCTATTGGTAATAAAGTAGTGGCCCTTTCGTGAGTTATTATGCAATTCATAAATAACACCATTTGTCAGGATTTGCATTGCATTCAGAGTCGGAGACACAACACATATCAGAGCCTCTGAGTAAATAATGTTTAGACAGACATCGAAAGTGAATTATATAACCGATGGAAGAGAAGAGACATATTATGTCAAAACATTTCTTTAGACACTGTTTGGCTCTCCTTTTGTCTCCTAAAGCAGTGAACAGTTATTATCGAATAAAAAGCATGTCTTAGACTTACATAAGACATATATACACATCAAATACAGTCAATCTCTTATTTAAAGAACACTCTATTTATATATAATATTATAAAAACATAATTAAACCAAATTTCGAAGACTTAAATACTTTTGAATCAATTTTGATGACATTTTTTTGGTTAACTTCACAAATGTTATACACAAAGAAAGAGGAAAAATATTAACATTTTATTTAACTAATGGTTATTATTGACTGTTTTGTTAGGCAGTCATCTCTACTATGATTTTTCGTGTGTTTTATCACTATATATATTATGGATTTTTATTACCCGACCATATATTACAAAGACATATAGCCTTTGGGTAAATACGGAGCAAAACTTTGAGCAAAGAATAGACTCAAAATTTAATAGAGAAGGTATTAGGAATACCATCGCTTTTGATGTGCAATAAGATGTCGAATCAATTTTTTCATTCTGTGCTCAGTTAGAGATAACCAATCCTTCAATAACTATGTTATACAGATTTCTAGTGTAAATTCAACATTAATACAGTTATATTAGGTGTGAGTTGTCATAGAGTATAACCACTCAAGAAGTTTCAAGTTTTCTATTCAACAAAACATCTAAAGATCAACAAAACAAGAAAATCGAGAGAAAAAACTTTCAATTTCTGAGGAATGTCTAAAAATTGATAGAAATGGAAATTCAATATAATATTTAGTCAGAGACTTGAATGTTCCGGTAAATAAATAGCCAGCAAAAACGTATATTTATTCAACAATTCTCTTAAAACTATTTTTGGAATTAAAGACTAGTGTTTTGGGAACAGTTGTCTCTTAGACAAGAAGTATATCCATTCAAAAAAAAGTATTGAATTCGAGAGCAAATTAAAAAATATTCACAAAAAGAGATTATTTTTCATTAAAAACGTCAAGAATTAAATGGGTTAACAAAGAAAGTTAAATGTGAAAGGAGTTTATTTGAAACGAATAAATATCATCAAAATCTCATTGGAATTGATATTTGTATAAAAAGCTAAACATTTTATGCAGGCGTTGATCACAAAGGATCGCATATTGATTGCAATGACGTTCAGCACTGCATATAATGAGTAGTGCTCTGCAAAAGGATAAATCTGATTCCTGTTTAGTAATTTGGAAAGCATTGCATGAATTTGGACACAAATGTAGAAAAATAGTAGAGAAAAGTAATAATTGTTGTGACGCTTACCTCTATGACGATTGGTCTGTTTGTCAAACATCAACATCGCGTCTTCAATCTGTGAGCCCAACATAACAAACAAAAAGATACACACAATTAGAATAATGTTTTCCAAGAGCATAACACACTGAATAAATTCTCTCTATTCCTATTGATATTCAATGAATAAAAATTTCTACATTTGCTTCAGTGATGAGCAAAGGGATGCCTTAAACTTAATAATGTTCAATGAACTTTTTAATTGAGATACACAATCAAATAACCAAGGCTAATCTTTTCCCCTAAGAATAACTACTATGATAATATTTTGCTAAGAATATCACGTTCTATGTTCTAAAAGCATAAACACCTTGATACTTTATTGATGAGCACACTATTTATAGCGCAATTGCATTCAAATATTATTCACTCTTTGTATTCGTAGACAAATATTAAATTCAGTTTATTCTCAAATATGAAAATTGCTTTTCTTTTGTGGAAATTAAGTTTTATTCAAATATTTTCTATAAATTTTATAATAGAAACAAAAAATATTTTTTAAATTTTATTATTCGATATAATTAACAGAATTTAGTCAAACAGAGAAGAAATAATAATTATAAAAGATATTTGTACTAGATTGAAAATACGTGTATAATTAGTGCTATTATTCCCAGAATTAATTATATAGGAGTCGAGCAAAAAGAGTTTGGAATCACGAACGACATCAATGAAAAAGATAAAAATTTAAATGTCATAAATTGTAGACTAAGCGAGTTTTGGAAGTCCTCCTCAAAACCTATCTCTCCCTCTGTGCTTAAAATGAATTCAATCCAACAGAAAAACATTTTTTTTGCGACAATACTTGAATTGTGTGAAACGATATGATTATCTCTGGAAGTGATTTAAATTTTTGCCATTTCGCACAACAAATCACTTACTAATCATTTATTATTATTAATGCCATGACTTTTGCCACTTATAACTCAATAATATATACGGAGAGCCAACCAGTTTAGGACACAAATTGAGAAAAATTGTCGCTTCACTGCAAAACATTAGTGCATTAAACCATAGCTCAATATATAAATATATAGAGGTTTCACTCTTTCGTATATTTCAATCGTTATTATATATGAAAATAAGCATTTTTGATGTCAGAAAACCAGATGACATTATATTCAGCATTTCCTCGCTGTCCTCTCTCTAGTTCTCTCTGCCTCTCCTCTCTTTAGCATTGAAATAGATTACAATTCATATACAAATACAAAGCATTGAACGCATCATATATTGTGTTCACAAAAGTGAAAGTCACAGAAAATTTTGCACATTTTGCATATGTGTGCAAATAATTTACAGTCTGACGTCTTTCGAGGGAATATTCAAGTTTGAGTTGACCAAGAATATGATATGTCATTTACTACAATGACTGGCTGCTGTTGAGCAATCAAAATTAGTATGGAGTAAGCCTGCAAAACTATTGATCGCCATTCAAGACTAGAATTAAAATATGTGATTAAAATTCAAATTATATTTAAGGGGTTGTTGAGTGAGCCCTTGGCTACTCTTATGCTGTCATTACAATAGGAGTATAACTATAAGCATCTCTTAGACTAATGTTAATACTAATGGCATTCAATGCATCACTAAATTCATTCTCTATTCTCTCGATTCTGGGCTCACATATTGACTGACTCTTACTTTAAGCACTTTTTCTCTCTCTTCTCAGCACTGATTTATGCCTGAAATGCATTTTATTTCTCCATAATATTATACTCTCCTCTAACTGTTAAATGCAAATGAAGTTAAATATTGAGCAAAACTAAAAACTTTCAAATCAAATGAAATGAAACACAATATAAGAGATTGTATTTTAGTTCAGTTTAAACAGAATTGAAACAAAAAAAGTTTTATTAAATAAGTTTAAAAATCAAGTGATTCTGGAAATTGTATAAAAACTAATGTTTTGCGAAACCTGTGTTTAAAATTGCGGACAACAATAATAATAAATCTTATTAATCTTTCCCAAATATTCATGTTCAATTTTTCACAAAAACCTGCATTATAATAGAGCTAAGAGTATTTCAAAATAATTTTGTAGCCAAGAATAAAATATTTCTATCGTTTATTCCAAATAACTATTGATTTAAAATTAATTATTACAAAAATTGTTTAAATTCTTATCAAAAGAAAGTTTTCTAATGATTTCTGAGAATAATATTCTCTAAAATTCAAATAAATGATAAAAATATAAAAAAGTATTGAATGAAAGGAAAAGAAATTCCGATTCAAATGTCGTTTTGAATGCAATTCATTTTACTTTGAATTCTTGTAGAGAACCAAAAACTGAGTAAATACTGATATCTTGTATAACGTTAAACATCTTTTCAATTTATAAAATATTCATTTTATACAATATATTCAAACATTTTATATTCAACTTTATATTCTATTTTTATATAAATCTAAATATGAAAAATCCAACGATAAGTCTCTTCTTATTGCTTAAGGCCTCAAATTTTCCAAATGTTTGTGGTTTTGCTTAACTACAAGATATCTGAATCTATGTCTAAACTCATATAATGTATGTATATATGAGTAGAGCAAAAAATTTATATCAAAAATGAATGTCAAAGATGTTTTTAAGATGTTTTCTTCAAAACTAAATAATTGAATGAATTGAAGTACGAAGTATTTCTTCAAGAATTTCAGTTATATTTAATAAATTCTAGTCTCAAGTATTTATGAATTTTTTACTTTAAATATAATTTTTATTTAATACAAATCTCTTCAAAAATCACTCTTCGAATCCAAATTTCAAAATCAGTGAAAATTGAATTAAAAGTATTAAAACTAAATCTGAGCCAAAATGACACTTTTTTGGACAAAAAACCTAGATTAAATACCAAGATTGTCATGTCTTTTGTTAAAAATAATATTAATATAATAATCAAATCCAAATCTATGGACTAAAAACTGTATTTAATTCAAAAATAATTCAAATTTTTTTTCATAAAAATAAATTTTAAACAAGCATGTATATAAATCCGTTTATTCATGCAATTTGCTAGGTTATACTCCCTTGAGCATCATTGGTTATCATTGTCATTTAGATGCAACTCTAATGCATTAAAAAGCATATAATTTTTGTATTACATATACGATGTAATCAAATGATTTGTTTAATATTCATCTCTTTCATTCATTTTCACACAACGCTCCCGCCCTTGACTTTTATGATTTCCCAAAACAGTATATCCTTTGATAGCACGCAAAATAAAGGTTATCTACTTAAAAATAATTTTCAATGAAGAGGACTGTCTTCAGAAGTTTTAAATCGATTGAAAAATATAATTAACAATTTTATTAACAAAACTTAAACTGTTATTAACGATAATTTCCGCATCAAATGTGTTGAACCGAAAAATATTACATTCACTTAATTGAAGAGCTTTTTATAATATATTGCATTCATTGCACTCAGGTTTGCATCAAATGTGACATATTTTTAATAAATTGAATGAAAAGTTATTCATTTGAATGGAGAGCTCCAAAGGAATGCATATCTAATGAGATAACAATCAGTGCTTATAATCTAAACAATAGGTATTTCAGATATTTTAAAAGCAGTTTCGATACAATTCGTGTTCAAAATTAAATTAATTGCAGAAAAAAATATTCACAAAATTGAGAGATAGATAACAAATAAAAAATGACGGACAGGTATAAGAGAGATGAGTCCGCATTCTATACAACTGATTATAATTTTTAATCAGTAGTCATGAAAAACAAGTGATAGATATGAGAATTAATTATAATATTCATTAAATTGATTATATTCTGTGCCGACGAATACATTGAGAAAAATAGTTTTTTTTATTGAATAGTGAATAGTATTTTGCTTTTTATATTTGAATAATAATAATAATAATAAAAAGTGAAATCACTTATAGGAATATAAAATCTGAATAAATAATAAATAGTATTATATTATGTATTAAATAAAAAATATTCTGAAACCTGAAAGTGAATCGAGTGATACAATTAAGGTAAAAGTCGATGCGTGAAAAATAAGAGCTTAGAGCACAGGTATCGGAGCTCTGTTAATACATAACAGGTTTGGCATTTCCCTTGAGGTGAGACACTCCATGTTATGCGAAGGCATTTATATCAGAACAACAAAAATCAATTCAATTCATAATTGCATTAAATTTGTAATACAATTGAATTGAATTATTGTTATGTAAAATGAATTCAACAAAAACCAAATGGAATGCAATGAAAACAACTTTCCTTTCAATACATATAAATAAAATATATAACGATTTTATAAATATTTAAAAAGTTGACTGAAATTCAAGAAATTGATAAAATGTTATAATAATTAATTGAATTTAATTTTTAGAAACCATTTCAAAGCAAAAAAGTGATAAATAATAGGAAAATATGTGCGAATTAAACGCTTTTTCCTTATTTTCTGATAAATAATTTTAGTTAAGACAACACACTTTCATTTAATGCCTTAAAGTTTTAGTTTTAATAGTTTATAATCAATTAAATTTATTCTTATTTCACAGACAAAGTGTGTCTTAAAAGTTGAAAACTTCTTTTCAAACTGTAATTAATTTTGTTTTCTTCTTAAAAAGCCTTTTTCCAGTTTGGCTCAAATTGTTTTCAAATGTAAAATTGATTAATGCATTCTCACAAAAATAGACTTGATCAATTAATGGCTTTCAAAGAGAGACTGAGAGAGAGACTGAGAGGGAGGGAGGGAGAGAGAGAGACTCAGAGAGAGAGAGAGAGAGAGAGAGAGAGAGAGAGAGAGAGAGAGAGTCTCAAAGAGAGATTGAGAAAGATTTTGAAACACATTATCATAGAATATGTGTAATCCAATGATGTTGTATATGTCCTAGGCACTTGGTGGGAAGGGAATTGTCCAAATCACATTTATTTTACAGGAAATTAGTTTTAAGACGACAAAAATCAGACTTTTAGGAGCTTATCCTGCTTCTCTATCCCTGATCTAAACAAATTTGAGTGATGAACAGATACCTAACAAAACCGAATATTTCTTTAACTCTTTATTTTTTATTCATTTTATGTTTTTATATAAATATATCCCAAAAGGATAGACACATTTATGTGTGACGTTCCGTCAATTTGTTCACTACTTTCTCTTTTTATTGTACTCTCACTTTCACTATAAGTTGTCTATCAATCCAAGTGAGCCCCCACTGAACTACAATCCCCTCCTCTCCCCTTAAATTCAGAAGTTTCTCGAGAAATATCACTTAAACAGAATCTCGAAAATAAATTCTAAATTTAAGACTCTTTTTAAGAGTTATTTCATTTTTTCTTTCATTCACTTAAACTCAACTGAAGAGTGAAAACATTTCAGAAGTCAATTGTGAAGTGAATCGTAATTTCCTTTTAAATACAATTTTGAATCGACTTCTTTAAAAAGAAAAGTATATGTTTTGAAAATTGAAGCTTGGCACAAATAAGCAGCTTAAATCAATCCAAATCTTTAACTTAAGTTATCAAGGTTCAATTATAAAAATTACAATTATATCTATACTTTCCAAGCTTTCAATATAAGCCTAGAATATTGAGGAACATTGAGTTTTTTCGGTAAAATTCATTCAATACTGTTATGGAAGTACACGAAGAATAAGTTGAATGTTATATCAAATATGGGATCAGTTGTTGGCAAACAAACTACAGAATCAAATATTTTTAGCTTCTTTTAAATCTTTGAATCTAATCTGGAAATAATCGAAAATAAAAGGAAATTCAACAGCAATTCAACAGTGAATGAATAGTTCCTTTTGTTCCTATCAATTGCAAGATGAGATTCAGTGGCAAATCCACGGGGAAAGCATACAAATAATGAATCTTTTGAGTACTCGTTGATTGTAAATGAGAACAGAATTATATTTCATTTCAAATACTTTGTAACTTTCAACACATATATCAGAGCAACACATATACAAGTGCCAACCTTTTGACGCAAGCAACTTTTCTGAGAAAACTAAAGTGCTTTGAATAGAATATCTTAGTGTTATTGAAATTTTTTATTTAATCTTGCTAAATAAAATTGAGTGGGTTTTAGAAAGCGAGTCTTCGAAAAGCAAATGAATGAGGCATGCTCAAGATCCTCCAACTTAGGGGCATGTAGGGGCACTTATTCAAAAAAAATTCAAAACTTAGGAGGAGTTCATAAATGCTCAAAATGTTTCAAAATACATTTTTCATGAATTATATGTGAATTTATCGAAGGCAACGCTCAACCTTAGGGAAATATTTTGCAAAGAAAACCCTTGTTCATCCCTGAATTGAATTAAGGCAATGAAAATGAAAAGTAATATTCAAAGCATAACAAGCGTTGCATAAAATTTGAAAATTTATTGGAAGACAATATGGGTTTCGACACAAAAGTCATTTAAGTTATGAAATATTAAACCAAAAGTAAAAAAATCACTGAAAATAAATAAAATAAAGAAAGCCTTAACTCATTCAAAATCTCTTTGAAAGGTAGTGCAAAATAAAGTGAAATGATGGTTGACCTGTGCTTTTGGCACTAGTGATACATCTGAACAAAAGATGAAAACAGAAAGAAACCTAAAGTATGATACAATATATGAGGGCACACATACACACAGAGACAGACATTGAGTGCATCGTTGAACACAGTCTTTGTGGGTATACCAGAAGAAGTCTTCTGATGGCATAACACACATAACAACACAATACCAGAATAGATAAAAAATAACAAAATAGTCAGTCATTGAGAGTGACTTAAAGATAGTGTGCGTCAAATGTGAGGCCAATTGTGAACAATAGGGCGTCGGTGTGTTTGGTTGGCCGTATGTCTTATGGCATAAGCGATGCATAACTGCTCCTATTAAGATCATAGCAATCAAAATATGCCAGTCCTTGACTCACGTTTCCGTGACTAAAAGCCAGAACTCTGATGGCATCTCATCGGTAAGAGAGAGGGAGAGAGAGAGAGAGAGAGAGAGAGAGAGAGAGAGAGAGAATTTGCATTCACTATGAATGGCATATATTCGACAGTCATATCGTTAAGAGTGTAATACATTTGTGTCTTATATCTATCGTAAGGCGAATGTAAATGAGATCCAATGGAATATAATTGATCTAAAAGTGAGAACCAATGCTCTGCTGTGTATGAGATAACTGTGTGAAGAACTGCAGTGAATTATATTATGCAATGGCATAACTGTTGGCACACATTTAGTACCAACAGTGCTGTGATCTGCACTGGAAAAAGACATTAGAACTGAAGTGACACTAAAAGTTATGCTTCGCTTAATATATTTTGCATATAATTAGTGACACAAAAATTCTGAATAAATATTTCTCAAACACTGACTGTTAGAGAAACTCATATTTTGGGCTCACAATCAAAACCATATCTAATATTATTATTAATACAAATTGATTTCTGGCAGTTGTTTATGACTCTAACACTTCAAACAAAGTGAAACATAGAAGCAATACATTCGACATAAAGTCCACACAAAAAAATCAATAATTCTGGTCTATCCATGTTTACATCTTTTAGCAAAAGTAACAATGTTACTATTATTATTTGAATTTAATCTTCATAATTATTTTTCAGGTCTACCAAATCTATTTATTTGGTCATCGATCGGCCCTTTTGTGATATATTTACTTTATATTCTGTGTATTTCATTGGATTTGTTTCATCGAATCATCATTTTTTCGATACATTGTTAGAAACGAATTACAGTTAGAAAGCGATTAATTCCCGTTAATAGACGTATAAATAAATCACAAATTCTGTGATCACATCAGACTTACTGATACCCAACGGGGATATAGCCAGGGATATACCACAGCCATAATGAACTTTAAGCTATCTAAAGTACAACAATTCTAAACTATAGCTTAAAGAATCATTGTTTGCTTCTTTGACAAGGTTAAAATCTAGAACAATTTAGTTCTGTTTAGAGTGATCTTGAACTTTACAGAGCAATTATGTAGGTTTAATAACATAATTAGTAAATAGTGTACCCTCTCCTATAACCCTGTTTGAAATTTTATTCGAAACATTGCTTTAACTCAACTACCTTGGTGATTACTACATGAAGACCACTATAAAAATAAATTACATATAAGAAGATTGTAGGAATTGAATTCAGAAGAATAATAATAATAAAGAATATTATGGTCAGTCACTAAATCTATCATTAATCCGTATTTTCATATTTTCTAGCGATCGATAATCTATTGAATGTTTCTTGGTTTAAAAAAACTAGCATACTCCTATTTTAAGGACTGTATTTTTTGGTTTCAATGCATAAAAATTTTATAACTTATTGAATTATGTTTAATAAATTTAGCAAGCACATTATTTTCAACTCAATATTCTATTTGAATGACTATTTTGTTATATAAAGCATAACAAAAGCCGTTTTATTTAATCTCTTTGTATGTGTTTTCACACATTCTGTGATATTCTGTGCGTTTGGTATCCGTTCAGAGTTTAAGTCAAATTTATTGACAATAAATCCAAACGAATTTCAACACAATTGCAATCAAATCGATAACATTTTTCACAATAACACACATTATAACTGTCATTATATTTGGTGTGTTGTAGTCCTGGCCATTTGGGAGAGGATTGCATCTGAAAACTAGTGCCTCAAAAAGTAAGCATTTTGTGCTGTGATTGCAGTCCAAATGTGTTTTGTGTTTGAAAAACGTATTGTTCACAAGATTTTCCTCAAAAAACAAATCACACAATAAA
>JAQFZI010000098.1:0-25518 GCA_034695605.1 Eupelops occultus | reverse complement strand
TCCTTTGAATGGTTTACTGAATGTCTTCAGGAGTTCCGTCCTTTGAATGGTTTACTGAATGTCTTCAGGAGTTCCGTCCTTTGAATGGTTTACTGAATGTCTTCAGGAGTTCCGTTCTTTGAATGGTTTACTGAATGTCTTCAGGCAGTCATCCATTGGTTTGTTGACCAAAAATGGTTTACCGAATGTTTTCAGGCAGTCATCGATTAAATGGTTTACCGAATATCTTCAGGACTTGAAGTTCATGTATTCGTTAAAACATTTGTTTACATTTCATTCAAATGTTTTGAATTTAACTAATAATACGTTTTTGAATTATTTTACATCTTTTATATTAAATTATATGAAAAATAGTTTATTACTCTCTCTATTGAAAGTCAATTCTATCAGACTTTTAAAAAGTCAACAAAAATTGGTTTATTTGAACAAATTTGCAAACTTTAACCTAACCTTCAATTGTTGTGTTAGCTTCTAATGCCAGGATCATTCAATTGATAGGAACCTGGAGGTGTGTCATAATGGCAGTCACTCTATTATTTGGTATAACAATTGATGGGCTAATTATAGTATCGAATGCCAGACATCTGACAATAGTCTGAATTTATTGTTCAAATAAATGAGTTATTTATTCCTGAAATTTAATGAAATTCAATTCGATTTACGTTTATTTGCAAAACAATATTCAAAACACGAAATAAAACGAAACAAAAATTCATTTGCTTTGAATAATAACCAAAAATATAATTTTGTTAATTATTTTATTCATTGTTTTGTAATTTATAGCAAATTTAGGAAAATTTAATGATATTATTGCAGTCAAAATGAGTAAGCTCAAAAACATTCACCTAAATTCTCTCACATTCACCTGGATACCTCACATACTACATTTCAATTATTACTTTACATGAAATAATCTATCAAGTATTTGTTTTTTATAAGTTTATAAGTTTGGAGATAAAACAATTAAGATCATAAAACTTATCAATCAATTAAGTAGAATAAGTTATTCTGAATAACTGTTCTTAGAATTTAGATATTCTATAATTGAAAATAAAGTCTTTTAATCTATATTTGGTTTTGTTTTAATTAAAAGATGCAAATCATTTGATTTATTCTAAATTAATGAATCAATTATTTGTCAGTAGGTTTTGCCGACAGATATATTTAAACGAGGGATAGCCAAGAGAATCTAACTAAAATCCTCTATGAATTTTCTCCAAATATCCTTGGATTTGAAGAGTCATTTGACTCATTTATCCGGAAATTAACTGTAATTACAGTTTATTCAGGCTTTTTATAAGAAGTAAATGGAAAGCTTCCGTTCCATATTTGAATTTGTCCCCTACCCTCCCGGGTATACCCCATACGGTTAAGTTGGCTATTTCTGAGCAAAACTAAAAACGACAGAAAGCTTTTAGAGATTTCCTTCTCTAAAAAGCGGCGCAAAAAAAGTCAATCAATCACTCGTTTGAAAAGGTTTTAATGCATTTGACTTCTCTGTGATTAAAATTTGCGTATAATTAGTAGACTATCCATATCTTCAGCCATATAATAGTTACGGATGCGATCAGTTTTCACAAATTCAAATAGATCGGTTTTCATTTATGTTACATATTATAGAGATTTTAAATAAATTGAAAATTAAATGAAATTATACTAAAGTCTAATGAATAGACATTATTTTAAAGTATAGTAGTTTAACATGGTATTTGGGTACAAGTAGTTAGTGTATTTTATTTTGCAGTTTATATGATCAATCAAAAATTAAACGACGAAATCGATTGACTTTAACTACACTTTCAGATCAATAAATGTTATTTAAATGTGAAGACAGAGTGGTTTCAACACATCTTTCAAATGATGTCAACAAATATATAATTTGTTAAATAAAAACAATTTTCGCATTTATTTGTCAAAAATAAGTAGAAATTTGTAATGAATCACATATTTTAGTCCAATTAAATGTGAAATTGTTATTTGAGTGCATTTTTTAGCGAAATTCATTACATTTTCGGTGAATTAACAGAAAACATAATTTACTTAAATTGAAAAAACTTTTATTAGAGCTTAAAATATGTAAAAATTGTTGGAATCTTTTCAAGTGTTGTCTCAAATGTTTAAAATGTTTTCCACTCCTTTTTACTTTGAATTCATTCGCTTACAAAACGAGAAAATTGTGGGAAAACTCAACTGTTTTTTTCCTGGATTAATGTTTCTTAAAATAATTTTCTTTGAAAAATATTTAGCATTCAATGGTTATATTCGACACAAAATATATGTTATGATTCCCCGAATTCTCTATTCAATAGAGTCTATTGATATAAATCTTTCAAAAATTCTGTTCCACTCAATGGACTGTTACTTGTGAAATGAAATGTTCAAAATATGAGCCAATCTATTAAAAAGGGCTTATATTCTATTCATTGGTAACTAATCCAGTGGTTGAGAATCGTATTTCTATCAATACCTGAGAGTATGAGTCAAAGCTTAGTCATTATGGTCTGCAGTAGACCTAACCATCCCAACGGATTCCGCCCCATAATAAAGAGGGACAACTGATTGTATAAAACATTCAGGAAAATTAATTTTTCAAAACAATTAGGGTTTTGGTCGGCTTTTCAATTGAATTTCGTTTATATTTTTCTGTTGGCTATAATTTCAATTAATTCAGAGTTTATCATAAAATACATGACTCATGTCTTTCAACTTTTTTTTGCGGCCAAAAGATAAACATTAACTCCGATTAAATACTTAAAAATTCAAAAGAAGTCGAATAATCAAAAGTCAAATTCTTCGCATTTCTTAAGGCTTTCAGGTTTTCATTTTATTGTATATATATTTTTTTATTTCTGTTATTCAATAGCTTTGAAACCTTTTTTCCAAACCTTAAGCCAACAAAACATAAAAAATATTTTTGAAGTTAGAAAAGAGAGAAAAGAGAGAAAAGTTCAAACAAAAGTTTTTTCTTAAATAAAAATGACATTGAAAGTCAACACATAGTGTTTTTACACAGAATAGAGTGAATTTGCTGTCAGTCTATCATTACTTAGATTGAGTCGAACTTTCTTTGAGTTCAAAGTTTTCGGGCATTCATTTCAAAGCTCTGATGAACACAATTGTTATTTAAGTCAGTATTAAACACGATATCATTGCAAAATGAGTTCAAATAGCCGGCCCCCACCGGAAAGAATAATCCATAGAATATTTATATATATGTGTATTCTATGACCAAATAATATAATAAAATTAACGTAAAATTAGTGTTTGAAATGCAGTTTACATTTGCAATGCGCTAAACATACGGGAAAAGTAACATTTGATGCCTATTATAACCGATAGGCTGTAAAAACATTTGCCCGAAAAATAGCATTTTGTCAGTAAGAGCTCAGAATGAAAAATTAGTTCTAAGTAGGAGTGTCTGAACCTTCTATTCACTGATGTGGTCTTGAATTCTGAGGAGAGACACGAACTTTAAAACATTTTCCGAGGACTGCATGAGAAGTGCAGAAGAGAGTACTTTTGGTTTCATTAGCCTATTATATGAATAAACGCTATGAAAAGTATACCTTTAAGTTCGAGTGCGTTATCTGAACGAACAACTTATAACTGGGATATCAGCAACGGTTGTGCAGTTGTGTCAGCTCTCAAATACAGAGTGCCTGCAGTACTGCAATTCGACGCATAGTTAGTTTGTTTGGCCGTCTATTCACTTATCCATAATATTATTATTCGGTTGAGTTTTTTCTATGACTTTTGCCAAACACTTCTTCGAATCGATTGGGAATTATAAGTGAAATAAGTGAGAGCACAAGTTGTGCACAACTCTCATATAAATTCCGGACCAATTCTTTTTCAATCAATAAATTCAATTGAATTCTAAGTTTTCAACTTTTTCTGAATACAGAATTGATTTATGGTTTGAACCAAAAATGAATATTAATATTAAAAACTATTCGTTTGAATTAATTTTGACTAAAATTTGTTTTGTTTTACTATTAAATCAAAGACTTGTGTGCGATGTCAGTGCTCTGTCTGTCAGCGATATTTGTGAATATGTGGAAAAACAACAGATTTACTGCAATTGTGACAATCAGGGAGTGGACGAGGCACGATCGGTTACCTGCTTCATCTTGGAAAGTGATGGTTTGAGTCGTTCCTCTCCAATATGGAATGGCTTCAAACTTCAAAAAAACATTACATATTTGATGTTTACCACTCGTTTCGATAAAAATAAGCTAACGTTCCTACCGGTGAATGCTTTGAGAAGCGTATCCGACACCCTTGAGACCCTTAATATAAACGAAATGAAACTAGGTCATTTAGATTCTAATTCAATAATAAATTTCCCAAAAGTTACCAAAATTTCTTTGGAATCAAATGATATAAGAGATATAAACACCTACTGTTTCGTTCATCTGCCGGCTCTTAAATCCCTGTCTCTTTCGAGTAATTCAATAGAAGTACTAAAGAGTGGGGTTTTCATCGATTTACCCAAATTAGAGGAACTATTTATAGACCGCAATCGGTTGAAGACTATAGAAAACAATGCATTCATTGAACTGAAAAGTGTTCGCGAATTAGACCTGCGATTGAATGAGATTAATGTCATTACTTCCTCGACCTTTGCTGGACTGACAGCTCTCAAGCGTTTGGATTTGTCTCGAAATCAGTTGAAATCAATTCCGAGCAACGCATTTATCGGCGCTCCACTGCTTCGAGAACTGGATCTCAATAAAAACCAAATCGAGATCATAGATGAAAATGCATTCCAAAACATGTCTCACTTAATGAGCATTCAATTAATAGAAAACAAAATCCGTTATTTGTCAACACAAGTATTCAAAGGGACGCCTAATTTGGTATTAGTGGATCTGTCCTCCAATTTATTGGAGACAATAGAAAGCGAACTAATCTATCATTTAAAACATCTAAAAGAAGAGGCGTTTGTCTTCTATTTAAGAGGTAATTATTGATTAATTTTATATACAATTATAACAACAAATATTGCAAAAAGAGCCTTGTGCAAGCCATGTGCAAGCCTTGTGACTTGTAAAAAGGTTTCGCTAAATTAGTTCCTCGAATGAAAGTTCAATGAAAAGCTCTGAATTTTGAACACTTATTGTGTGGAATTAATTTTAGATTAGATTCGTTCAAATTGTTTACCTGTTGTGACATAATTCTGGAATTAATACTTGAGATAAACTAAACAAACAAACAGTTTGTTCTCCAAATACTAATTGTAGTAAAAATTTGATAAATAAGTTTATCAAAAGATAAAAGTATAAAAATCCAAATTTATATGATATTGATATTTGTGTTCCGAGTAATAAACCCTTCGAATCAATTATCACATATTCTTTGGCTTTTTTGAGGGACTATTACTTCAAATGAAGTGATAAAAAGATGGCATTTAGTAATTGTCAGCTTTTTATTGTATGTCTTTGGGATTGAATCACAGCTTAAACAAACAAAGGAGTGGCAGAGAAGGAAGTGGTCTTAAATATTTGTTTTGGACACAAGAGTGTCACTTATATCATGTATTGGTTATGTGATTTATTTGGATCTGATGGCAGAGAATAAGCCGTTCTTTGTTTGCTTCAATCTATTGTTAAACACAAACTTTATTTACATATAATTTTTGATTTTCTGATTATGCAAACAGAGGCCAAACATAACCCAAACAGAACCCGGAGCTCAACAAATATTGCGATTACAAAGAAAACGGCGCTTAAAATATATTTGTTATTCAAAGTATTTTCAGCGCAAAGAAAGATATGAATTCTTTCGTTTAAAATATACAAAAATTATAATAATTTTAATAAACTCTTTAAACAATTTGATTATAAATTTTAAGAAAATTGTGGTTTTATTTATGAATCACTGAAAAGTTCATTCATTGTTAACTAATTTGATTTAATAGAGGTTTAGAGTCACGAATTGTTTCTGATTAGATAATAGTTTATAATTTTCTCTTTACTCTTGGCAGCTGATGGACAGCCATATGGATAAGAATCCCCACATTTGATTAAATGTTTTTCAAAACAAATTGTGTTTAACTCATCAAAATTTTAATTGAATTATTTGAAAACTTTGAAAGGTATTATTTTCACTCTTTTATGAAGAAGTTTGTCTTGGTCATATCATATTTTATTGTAGTCATGATATTCACGAAAGAAATGTTAAGATATAATTAATTATAAGCAAAGAATTTTGCATAATTAGGGCTTTTATGACTTAACCACCATTGGCTCATATTTTAAATTATAGCTTGCTTAAAATGTTTACAATTGAAATTTTATAGCCATTTATAGCCAATAATTCAAGTAATTTTTCATCAAGCTCAACTTAAATTTCAGTTATGTCTGAAATAGAACTAAATATTTATCGAAAGTTTCAAGTTCATTTATTGTATTTCTAATGTTGTATTAAATGTCATATATTTATATCGCATTGAATTTGAAATTATAATCAGAGAAATGAGACAATTTATGAAAAACAAAATGAGGAACAACACAGTCATTGAGTTATTGCAGGAAATTATTTCAATAGAAGCCGACGTCGAAGAAAAATATTTTTATAACTTTTATTTATATTTTTAAGTTTTTTAAAGAATGAATAATTAAACATTCAATCTATCGGACAGACAATTGTTCATAAATATTGTATTCACAGTTGGCAAATCCTGTCGGATACCTCTCCTTTATGAGAGGGGTTTCTTAAAATATGTTTTTATTTGAAAAAAACATTAGAATTAATGGATTCAAAATATAATTATTGATTAATCAATAATTTTTAATCAATTATTAATATGTGAACTGAAAATATGGCAAAATTTAATGTTGCTTGCTTATGTTTTTAAGTAATTAGTTTATTGTTATTTTTTTCTAATTGAAAAAATGAATATAGAGTTGGATGAGTCTTGGTTTTTGAAAAAGACTTATGATTTTTTTGTTTACCAACAAATGATTGGATTCTTAACATTTTTTTTGTGAAATTTTTTGGTTATGTTGTGTTAGGTCTGGCGGTAAAACATTTATCACTTCAAGTGTAAGACATAGTGTTTTTTATTGTGACTCCTTTTCACTCGTAAATCAAGAAATGTATAAGAGATGCTCAAGAGCGTTTTGGCATTTCAGCGCTTAAATATGTAATGCTATTTACATAGAGTTCTATTCAATCAGATTTTACTTTTGAAGACTTGTTCCTAATTTTAGTTTTTATTACTTGTTTTTCTTTTTTGAGTAGTTTTCTAATGAAAATATTTCTTTGAATATTCAGTGATTGAGCGCTAATTTATTGATATTTAGATATTGTCTGTACTCACGAGTCAACAGTATTTAATGGCAAACATATTTCAGGATTTAAACCATAAATCAGAGGGAATGCAATCAATTGTTATATATTTTGTTGATTTCCAAAAACATAGTAATGCCTAACATTTCCCTAAAAATTAATTAATTTCAACTCAAAAAACAAAAATTCAATTACGAGTCTTAAAGATTTGTTATCAAATTTATAAGAAAATTCTCGATATTATAATTAATTTGATTTTTGTTTTTGTTGTTTACACATTCACTTTATTGTTACAATAAATCTCTGCTAAAAAGTAATAACTCCAGTAATAAATGTTTTGGTAATTTATATACTGAACTCAAAATTCCGTTTCCATAACTATTTTCTTATTTTTTGTTTTATATTATATACAATGAAATGAATACAAAAGTATTACAATATATAACCGAATGCCATAAAAATAGCTCAGAATTTGTATCATTAATTATAAATTTTATTAAAATTCTTTTGAATATTCTTCGGGAATATTGCCGGAAGAATATAATTTAAGGCAAATATGAGATTATAAGCTAAATGACCATTAGTTTAATGACTCAATGCTGTATATAATTGAACTATTGTCTATTTTGAGCCATTAATTCTTTATTTTGAAGACCTAGATAAATGATTTATGATATTGTAAGGGAAAGTGAGACATGTCTGAGCTTTAGAGCTAAAAAAGGAATTATAGCTAAGTTTGTGTTTCTTTTTCTTCTAATCTACTTCTAATGACTCTATAAAAGTGCAAAAATCATCCAAAAAACTAAATAATTAAGTAAATTGAGAATTGAGGACAAATAAAGACATATTATTCAATGGATTTCTATATAAAAAAATAGTATTCATTCATAATATCAAAGTTGAAATGCCTTTAATTTTTTTTAAAGACAATAAAAATATAATACAATTTGAATACTTTGTTTTGAAAGTTATGTAACTTTAAATGTAAAATAAGTTTTTACTTCAAGAGATGTTTTGCAATCATTACGAGTGTATTAACCCTTGTTTTTTGAAAATTAAAGTTTTAATGGCTGTTTAACATCATTATTATGTCATAACTTGTTTATAATTTTTAATTTGGCTAATGTTTTGTGTCGTTTCCAACAGATGACTAAAATTACGATACCTTTTAATGTTTAGAATGAACTTAATTAAGACCTTTTGTTAGACATAGACGTTGGAAAGGCCTCCAAAGAAAACATGTCTTAAATAACCAATTGAATGCAAAATCGGCGGACATCCGAAAGCGAGAGGGCTTTTGAAGTTTTGAATCTATGAACAGATGTGCCTTTAACTCAATTGTTTGTTTTTTGACAGGGAATCAAACTTTTTTCAATAATGCCAACAAATATGATCTCAGACGCGCCCACCAGACTCTCTCTCTCTCTCTCTCTCTCTCTCTCTCTCTCTCTCTCAACCATTTCAGCCAAAATACATAATAATATAGAGTTTAATATAGTTTAACAGTTATCTGGAATAATCCATAAAAGCTTTAACTAATATATGAATAATCAGCGTTTTATTAAACGAAACAATAAAATAAAATCAATGAAATGCCAAATATTTTGTGTTGAATACACTATTTAATAGTGACTATAATCTCGATTTGATATTCTTTAAAAATGACTCCACCTTCACATAAACCACATAATACAACCTCTTCTTATAACTTTCATTTGTAATAAATGTGAATTATCCAAGTATTATATGATGTAATCTACATATAATACAACTATATTAGGAGTCAATCATTTTTAATGATTCAATAAACAATTGAATGTTTGCCTTAACCTTCAATAAAAGCTAGTAATTAAAAATCACAATAATTAAAGTTTCCATTCGACAATTAAGCAATTAAGATTTTAGTCGAAATTTAAACAAGCCTAAGATTAAGGTAATAATTAGGATATGCAATCTTTGAAAATGGAAATTTGCATGTTTAACCCACTGCATTTTAGGGATGCGAAAGATAGGTTTTACTATATATTCCAATTTCTCTGAATAACTAGAAATAGTGATAATTAATTGATTTCCTTCTGTTTATGTTTCTAATAGTGTTTTAGGAAATTGACAGCAAGTAGTGCCTCAAACTGTTTCCTTAAACACATTCCAATGTTATTCGTCTATAAATTATTCAATATTTAATTGCAACTTGTCAAACAAAGTGCAATAATATGTATATATATTAATTTGAGAAATGTTTGAGTCTATTAGCATAAATATTAGCATGTACAATTGAAATATTTATATAGTTAGTTTTCTTATAAAGTCTTTCACCTAATTATTATTGTCAATAATGTGAACACAATTTAAAGTTCATAATTAAAACTTCGTACTAAATAATAGGAAAGATGGTATTCTTTGTGATTTCTGCCTTGTTCAGTTTTAAGTTTCAACTGTTAAACATAGACTTAAAAACATTTATTAAATTAATAAAATTATCTATCATTAGTCGACTTTAAGATTATGAGTGGGATCAATTGATTTGTTTTTTCCTTTATTTTAAAAATATATTTCAAGACTTTTTTTAATTTCAAATTTTAAACCATATTTTTTGTATCGAATGTCAGATATGAACTCATTTCATATGAATTTTCAATCAAATTTTAAGCAAATATTCATAATATTTATACTGAGCGGCAAGAATATAAAAATGCTTTGAATCTGAGATCCCACCCGATCTCAAAAAGTCTAGTATTACTTTTATGGACAGTATTAATATATGATAAGCTCTTTTTTAAAAGGGATACATTTTATCATATAAATTGAAATTTGAGTTTTATGACTGAGTACCTTGGCTATCTCTCATTTGAAGCTTACTATTGATTAGTTTAAAACTTTAATTATTAATAAATTCATAAACATTTATAAAAATTGATTAAATAATATTCTAAGTCTAAACTTTAGACTCTATATAAATGAAAACTTGTTGTAAGTTATCCAACATTGAAAGTATCTTGTAGCTTAAATGTCAGCAGATTAGATAGATTAAAATTGTTTGCTATCATCACTTAAAGAGACGATAAAACAAATTCGAGAATACTTTGGTTTTAAAAATATTTAGTAACAAAGTTTGGGAACATATTCTTTGAATTACTCACTCATTTATTTTTATTTTTGTTTAAAGAATTTGTTTCTTCTTTCAGTAATAATGAAAATAAATGAAGACTTAAATAAATTCTTTGATTCAAATTTATATCTCTTTTATTCTCAATTGAATTAAAAACAATTTCTTTCATTGTATTCATATATTTTACATAAGAATAGAGGAATTCCATTAAAATAATTTGGTTTAACAAAAATAAAATTAAGTTACTTTATATGCATTAAATTCAATATACATTCAAATAATACAGAATTTTAATCAATAATATTTCAAAACAATAAAGAAATTAATTTTAAAATTTTTCGATTAAAATGTTAAGTGATTTCACACCACATCGAAAATGTTTATTAAAAGTGTTTAATAGAATCCGGTTCTTATTTATTTATGTTTTTATTGTTTTTGAAAATGAAACTCAATTTGAGCGTAAAATTGACGATCAAATGATAAAATAAGTTAAATCTCTAAAATTCTTGAGAACTAAACAAATCTTCTAAAAAAGTTGATAAATGATTCATAAGATATAAATAGAAAACATCTGATATCTCTTTGAGAATTATGATGTGCTATGACTCAAATAAATCCAATCAAAGCCTACATAAACACCAAAATTCTTGAGAATTCTAATAAACAGCGATGACTTCAAATCAAACCCTTTATTATTATTTTTTTAATGGGAAATATTATATCATCTGAGTCTTTGTGTGGATAATTCACCCACACTTTGTCCAATTAACTTTGTTTTTATTTAGTTTACGACCCATTTTTGGATTTTCAGACAATTATCTTCAATCAAATAAAAAAATAGACTTCAATTCAAAAACACATGAATTTGAGAGAAGTTGGCTTTTATTGCATTCAAAGCAAATATACCGTCAAATATGTAATAATGGGTTAAACTTAGTTTTCTCCAAATAAAACTCAATTTACTGCCTGAGTGTCAAAATATGTGCCAAAATTAACAAATTGTCGGACACGCGATACAAATGGTGATAACAAAAACTAATGAATAGCTTTATATCTAGCATTTGAATATTGCATTACATAATTATGTGAATGGATTGTAATTCAAAATAAATATGCACTCATTTTCCACATATTTGGCAGATTTTTATGTTTAGGAGTTACACAAAATTTATAACTGAAAGTAATAGAATTTATTCATTAGAAATTTAGGAATGACCAAGGTGAACTTCCATTATCTGATATTTGTGATATTCAATGAACTTTTACCCTTCGTTTTGCTATTCATTGCATTCATTGTTGTGTCAAATAAATTGGGTCTCATTTTGACAATAGAAAAGAAAAAGAACTTGTTCATTAATTAATTTCATGTAGATTGAAATAAAGACAAAATAAATATTGTGTGAGGGGTCAGTTTTGAGATCATCCATTTGATTGGTTTTTATCAAACATTTCCTGAAATATAATATTTGTTTTATTGGAAGCAATCGTTTTATTCATATAAACATGAATTTCAATCATTGGAATGACTTTCAAATAAATTGAATGTATTTTTCGATTACTCCGGGAATAAAATATCCAGAATAGAACTCAAGGAAATGAAATGATGTTCAAGGTCTAATGCTACAGGAGGAAGGCTTAAACTAGCTCTAGTTTTGTTTTATTGAGGAAAACCTTGTATATCCTATGCTTAAAAACAATTTCCATTAGCAATAAAAGAAATATATATTCAATGTTTTGATATTTGTTTTGTCGCTCAAAAAGTTTTATATCGCTTTGAATTATATAATAAATATTTGAAAAATGTTTGAAATAATTTACTCTTAATATGAGGTCATTATATAATATATTAATGTTTTGTCAGTTTATTGTCATTAGAGATCATATGAAGAAGAGGTCATCTCTTCATTCCATAAATGAAAAAGTCAGCCTCTTTAAAAAAAATAATCTAGGTCATATTGATTTTCTCTTTGCTTTTCTAAAAAAAGAAGACAAAAGCACTTTATTGATAAAAAAGATGGCCAAGGTCTATCAAACGAGCTCATGCGTTAAACAAAACATATTAATTTTTCAAAAGAGTGCTTCAAATTATAGGATTAATTTGATTAAAAAGCTGTCAATTATCTATTTTAATCTTAAATATAATCTTGATAAATTATTAACAAAAAAGAAATAATAGTTGTTATCTGTTGGCGATCACTGTTTAATGACTCAAATAATTAATTTAAGGATTACTTTCAGATAATCGATTGCAATGCGATTGTCGTCTTCTTTGGCTCAAAAACATAACACACAATACGTTCGGACTATTATTTAGACGAGAGTTCAGACACTATAAGTGTGTCTTTTCTGAAGAAATGACAGAATTTAAAGTCGGCGATGAATTTAAAATATTAGAATTGGTTAATAAAGAAGATTTTGTCAACTCATGTCAGCCTAAAATGACGGATCAGTTTGAGATCGAAGAAGCCCTCGACGTTGAAAACGTGAGTCCCGTTCAAGAGAGTAAAGAAGAGAAAGCCCTCAAAGAAGAGAAGGCAAACCAAATGATTGTGAACTCCACCGAAATAGAGGCAAACAAAATAGACTCGGATACTAAACACATCCAAATGGAAATACATTCGACTCAATCATTCATTGAGTCATTTACCAAAGAGTCTGAAAAAGTTACAAATGATTTAAATGAAGAGAAAAAGACGAATCAAGACATGTCTAACGTTAAGGCCAGTCAGGAGAGAACCAGAGACACAAATAGCGGCCATTCATTGATTGATGCGAATAACAAAATCGTCTTTTTATTTGCTTTCACTGTTTATGTGTTTTGCAAAACTAATTAATTAAATAACAGTTAAAGTAAAGGCTGAGCACATATTCTGTGATAAATTATAATTATTGAAAGTATTGTTCATTCAATTAAAGACAAGTTTAAGACAAAGTCAAAGATTTTATTTTGACAGACATTCTATTCATTAATAATATTAAATATTAAATATAATATTGAAAGTAGTGTTAAATGTAGTGATTCTAAGCTTAGATTTAATCTATTATTTCAAGAATCGATTGTGTATTTCAAAAATGTAAAGACTCTGGGAATTGACTGATGTTTATAATAATTATTAAACTATTTTATGAATGATTTTTAGATAAAGGGTCGGAATAAAAGCAATAATTTCTTTTTAGAAGGTCCTGAATCGATTCCAAACAATTAATTTTTATGCAAACTATAAATGTGTTCACTATTTCCCAATCTTTCGAAGTTATTTACAAAATTATAAATGAAATTACATTAAAAACTATTGAATAATACACTAAAAATTCTAATTTATTGTAAAATTTATGGAAATTTCTCTCTTTTATTGAATAAAATTTGATTTAAAAGAAATGTATTTCAGAATAATATCTAATTTGTAAAACAATTTTTGCAAAGAATACTATTTTAAAGGCAAATTGAAGAACAGATCAGCATAAATGTGGTGGTAATGGGCGTGTCTTAAACAAATTCCTTGAAAGCAGGATATCATGGTCATTATAACACTTTTATTTATGCCTCAACTTTGAATTAAGTGATGAAAAGTATATTTTGTTTCTTTCAAAAAGTAAGCAAATGTTATGTTATGGCAAATGAATAACAAACGAAACCAAAGCTTAACCGATTGGGTGCGGGTCATAACTGAACTTGATTTTAAGATTTATGTTTTCATGTTTTCTTTGTTTCTACTTTTGAAATAATATTAACCAATAATATGAACCAAACGTTAAATAATTTGCAATCAATGGAAAAATTAATTGAATTTTTGACATAACCTAAACATTAAACTAAATTAATTGTTCATTAGAATCGAGCTCATAATTTAACGGAAAGTAAGATAAAATCATAAAAAGCTCAATTTTGGCCTTGATATTATTAATTTTTTGGGCTGGACTTAAATAGGATTCATTTGTCATTTGAATCGATTGAAACTTTTGTGCGGATCTCAAGAGATGTCCTCATAATAGCAGTTAAACAGAATATTGAATCTATTTTTTGTAGCCACTGTCTGATTGAGGTCTTCCCTCTGCTATACAAAAATGAGAATTATTTTTCTTCTACGTGTGTATGTGTGTGCTTGATAAATTACACTATTTTTCATTTATTTATTTATAGTTGAATCAGAAAACCAACAAAAGACTGATTGTTCCTCAGAGGGGAGAGAGAGGAGAGAGAGAGAGAGACAGATAGAGAGAGAGACCGGAGATTTGATTGGTGAGGGAGCGCTAAATTAGCATTAAATGTGAACATTCATTGCAATCATGAAATCGATTCATTCGAATTGGTTTTTATTGGGAAATGCATTAGACTTTTGTTCACATTCTGTGCAAAAAAAATATTCTCATTATATAAGAAATAGCGATAAATATATGAATTCACTCTTTAAATGAAATCAAATTTTAATTTTGTATTGAATTTTGGTTTCATTTATTCAACATTTGATAAATGAAGAGAACTATCATTTGAACCAATATTTACCATTAATTGAATCTATTGTTCTCTTGAATTATCGACTGAAGAGCAAACATAAGTGAAGAGTTAATGTCTTAATGAAATAAATGAGGAAAACGGTGAGAGCTCAGCAACTTTTGGACTAATTTTATCAAACAGAATGAACAAGTGATGAGTCGGCACTAAAACAAAATTGTCTGAATAACAATATATCCTTATTGGCAAACAATGATGTCTTCATGTCCTCAGGTTTTCTTCATTTACCCAATTAACCAATAAATTAAGACAATCCCCAGAATAACATACCATAAAAAACTTTTACTTTTAAGAACAAACTGAGTCTTAACACACTTAAGATTTATTGGAGAATTATGCTGAGCCCAGATTTAGTATCGGTTCCTTCAAGTATAACAGAGTATAGAACATACCTCTTGTAAAACACTTTGAAAATTTGCTGAAAATAGAGTGAAACCCAAAGGAATGGTTGTAAAGATTCAAATGAATAAAGAAAAGGTGTAACGATTCACTTGAAAAAAAGTTACAGTAAAAGAATCGGATGAACCCATCAGTTGATAATTTGAGTTCAAATCATTAGTATTTAAGTTCAATAATTATTCAAATTTTTACAAATGTTATGTAAATTTCGTATTCATAAGTATTTTCATTGAAATTCATTTCATTTGAATATTTGGAGAAATTTGTGGCGAAAAAGGAAATAAAGTGAAAGTGAAGCCAAGACTCAACAAATCGGTATAAACTGTAAATTTAATAGAGCAGAAGAATTGCCAGAAAAGTCATGTCTCATAACTCAGTTCGAGTCCTCTGCAAAGATCAGAATAAATTTGAATTATTTAATAAATTTATATTTTTCTTATTTTAACTGAAAAATTCATTTTTTGATAGTTTGAAGTCATATCAAAAATGAAATGTTTGAATAAAATAAAAATAACTTCAAAAATAGATTCTTTCACAGTCTGATGAATACAACAATTCAACGATTGTTTTCAAAATCCAAAGAAAGAGCACTTCTGGACCTTATCTCCGGAGTTCTGATATGAAATCAATTCAATCAAATGTTGTTTTCCCTTAAGATTGTCTCATAATTTACATAACAATGAATTAACGATTTTCTTTCACACAATCACAAGAACTTGACAATTTTAAAATCCAATTGATTTTCTGTCCACCAAGATTGTAGTTATAACCATTAATCAGTTTAAAGCGATCAAGATAAAATATTAATCTAATTAATCTATTAATATACAGAATTAAATCTAATGATATTTGGAAATACAAATAGTTATCAAATGAATAATATATTTTCATATAAATACGGATTCAACTTATTCAATATAATCAAGATAATATAAGCAGAAACATATTCATGAAACTCAATGGTAGGAAAGAATTATGCGTTTATTTGAACAAGGCTTTCTTATTGAAAATATGAAAGTTATTAATAAATAAGTGAGTGATGCGAAAGCTTTGAGGCAATAGGATGTCTAAAGAGTAGTTTTTGACTCTCGATCACTATCTAGATAATATTATTATTAATATCTCTATTTAGATGAGTGTAGGTGGTGCCCTATTTGGATTACCATATCGCTTAAAATTGATCTAAATACTTTTAAAATACCACAAAAATACAATTATTGGTTTTCAAATGCAATTATTAGATATAATTAATGTTTAAAATTCATTTTTAATCTATTTTTTGGCCTCAAATTTTTATTTCACTTTTTCGGATAACTCTTTACAAAGATTTTTATGACTTTTTAGTTATGGTAGGGGTTGGTCTATAACTCCTTTCGCATCACTGATTTAGATAACAAAATGATGCTTTAATATGAAACGTTAACTTTGAAAAAAGCAAAAAACACTGTTTAAGTGTTATAATGTTTTATATAAATTTTTAAGACTAATTGAATTCTCAACTTAACTGATAATTAAATTAATTTAAAAGAAAATTTATAAATCTTTTTGTAGTGAAAACGAGTGTTATTTGTTTGAAATAAATTTTATCTCAAATAATAATAAATTATTAGAATTCGTTGTTATTTTTCGATAAGAAGATGAAAGAAAATTTTAACATTAAAGCCGTTTACTTAACGATAATGTATTGAATTTGAATCAAATTTATAGGGTTTTCTTGTGCTGTGCTCTCCACTAAAGTCACTTAAAAGTCGAATCTAATAAAGTATTAAAATAAAAGCATTTTTGCATTTCTTTGCCTTAAAATCGGCTGATTTTTGTCAATAAAATGCAAAAACGATTACATAATATAATTTGAAGACTGTCTGAAAAAACATCTGCCGTTCAAAAACAATTTCAATACAAATTTGCCTAAAAAAGTACCCATTATTACTCAAATCAATTCTAGTTTGCATGTGCACTTTTGTCTTTACATCCTTTGATAAAGTTAACGAGTTAGTTTTTATATTTTATCTAAATTTTATTTATCTAAGCATTATTTTAAAAATTTAAGTATGCAATATCAGCAAGCTAGTTCTGCAATAATTCTGATAGAAAGCACTTTGTAAGTTAATCACGACCACAAAAGTAGCCTGCAAGCTATTTGGAAAAACAATATAATTGACATAACTGTTCTCAATAGAATACTTTTTATAAATTTTCCTTTCAAATTCAGTGAAAGTATTTTGAGCAAGCTAATTTAAAAATTTGAATGTAATGTAGCACTCAATCAATTTATAATCAATGTATTATTGTTAGTGACTTCAGCCAAAAGTTGTGCGAACTTTCGTTTTAATGGTATCTCTCGGACGGATGTAATGCAAAGTTTTATTATATAATCAATCATTTGGGACAACATATGACCACTCATTACCACATTATCGCTCACTTTTAATGCAATTTAAGGCTACAGTGACTAAAGTTTGTAATCAATTAGATAACGGAACTTCCTATCATTCAAAAGATGTTTTGTTATTTTAGTGATAGACTGTGTAAAACTGAAAAGCGCTGGTAGTGGGCACAGAATAAGAAATGGCAAAAATTTCAAAGAAATGTTTGACGTTAAAAGATATTTTATCGACTTTTATGTATAGCTGGACCTCGACTATTTCCCTGGGCAAGATTTTGAAAATTGAGGACAGCATAGAATAATGGATAGGAAAGAATGAACACTCAGTTGAATGCAATTTTAATTATAATTAAAATTAATTGAAAAAATATATTCAGTAGTATTTGATTTTGGTTTTTGGAGGTCAGAATAAAAACAGGGAAACCATTGATATCGCACTGTATTTAGTGAAGAGCCAAACGTGACTTTGGATATGAGATGAACGCTAACAAAAAGCTATTCCTTATTTTGACTGATTTGCTATTTTCTGTTTTCCAAATGCTTTCTCAGAAAATTCATTTCTCGAATGAATGCAATTCCCAGAAAACTCTGGATCTCAAGTCATAATATTTTCGATATTAAAACTTATTTCTTGACAAACATTAATGTAATGTCACATAAAGTTCATAAGAAAAATGTTCTTTGAATGAAAAGTTGAAATTATATCCACATTATATGTATTTAACCAAAAATCGGTATTTTTGATGAAAAATGAAACACAATTCGAATGAGTTTTTCGAGAAAAAAATGAACAAACACCATTAAACCAAGAACATTTGTTTGACAATAGAATCGCTTTATTTCAATCCATCAATTAATCGAAGGCCAAGAATCGATTGTTTCAATCAGTCATTTATAAAAGTTAGTGAGTATTGAAAAGTTGACGCATTCTTTGACACATCTATTAATCATTTAATGCCAACAAATATTCTAATAACCGGAGAACTTTAATATCCAAAGTATAGGATGTCATTTGTTTTACTACATTCTTATTTGCGATCAATTTGTTGTACACTCTATTTGTTGGAGTAAACAGGATTAGAACAAAATTCCTAGTTGCAATCAATTTCAATCTAAACAAAACATTGAAGAGAAAAATTCTCAATAAATTATTGAATTCGGGCTTTATTTGAATCACCTTTCAATTCAATTTAAGTGAGTATAATAACTAGTGAATAGTGATTTGGGCCTCAGTTCACTCCAATCCCTATTTATTTAATGCACTTTACATCTCTTCAATAACTATTGAAATTTGTTGATTAAACATCTCAAACAAGCGATCTTAAGTGTGCAAGGGTATCAAGTAATCAAAGTGGATTTGATGAAAAAATAGTTTTTTTTTGAAGATTTTATTCAAATTCAATGGATATTAGAGTTAATCGAATGAAATCTAATTTGAATTTTAGACGAATTACTTTTGTGTTGAAAGTATTGGTGACTCTGTTATGTCTCTATTGTGGTATTTATTGTATTCAATCCATAGGAGTCTGTCTTTAATGATCTGACTTCAGATGAAGTAAAGAAAAAGAAAAATAGATCAAAATCTTTGGTATTCTAATGATATGTTCTTATTGTGAAATTCAAGAAAAATCAATTGAAAACTAAATAAGAAACTCAATGAAAATATCGATGACTTCAATTTGAAAAGAAGGTTGTCTTTGATGTGATATCATTTGAAAAATAGAATTGAGAGGAAGGCCTGAAATGACAAAAGAATGTCATTTGCATAATCAAAATACTGACAGCACTGGCAGTAATGGAATGCGACTCAAATACATACAAAAGTGTCACTACTTTGAGAAAACCTATTCGGAAGAGAAAGAGACAAAAAAAGAAAGAATGAGAATAAGTATGAGTATAAGAATAATGGTTTAACCAGTGATAGTCTGCTCTTTTAAAATGTCTGACCGAATACAACAATGGTTTGACATCAAAGGAATGTCTTCTCTTAAGGACAGCTTTTATTCTGACAAAAGACGGTGGCGTTTATGTATTAATTATACGTTTTCTCTACAACTCTAACAAACTTTTGTCAGAAACGGGTCCCAAATCTCTCGAATGACATCCACTCCAATGAGTCTTCATTTTGAAACTAAACTCATTATAAACTGAAATTTCACTTTTTATGGCTTAACTCAAAACTAATTAATTAATTTATAACAATTTAAAATTGATTATTCCCTGATTGTCAGTAGTAATAAACAAGGACAAAAGAGTGAACATATTTTTTCGATTTTAACTCTATATTCCTGTTTTCCACAAAAACTTGTTTGAAACAAATCGATTGGAAGTTAACTTTTGTTTTAACTTTTATAAGTAAATGACTTGAATCTGAAAATCTATTACAAACTCTAATTGGGAAATAAATTTAACAAAACATCTCATTTTCTGCCTTCAAATTATAAAAGAATAGTTTAGATCCGTTATAATGGACTCAGAAAAATGAGTCCACATTTTGTTTGATAGCATAGCGTTAATGAGCTTTACTTTTGTCGATCTCTACATTCACTACAAGAATACTAAATAATCTCAAACATTAGACACAACTGTAGACGACATCACTTCTCAAATTGTAAAATGGCTGAGAAGTAGGCTGACCAACCTTTTGTTCAAAATTGTCTCGGATTCATTGATGTGTCAAGGACAGAAATGGCAATATTTTGAATAAAAACAACATTTTAAAATGTTTGTCCCAAAATATTTTAAAATATAAAAAAACATTTTTGCTCTTGTAGATTTTAATTATTATAAGAACGTCTTATAAAAGATGTCTTGGCAACCCTAATGAAATGTCATTTATTTTTCAGTTCGAGCAAAAGCTATAATTATTTTTGGTCACAGTCTTCAGTTTTGAAATCAATTGGTAATTAGAAATGGAAGCACTGCAGAGATGCTAAGACGAGCTCAGCCTAAAGCTCTCTAGAGCCGAAAGATCATTAAAAACCTCCTAGATTGAAAGTCAATTGGGAAAATTGACCAGAAATTAGATTGAAACTTAATTAAACCCCTAATAATTTAACCCATTTTGAAGAAATTTAAAGGTATTTAAACTTGTTTTGAGCGAATTCAAAATAATGTTCTTGGACATCACACTTTTAGAATGAAAAGGCAAAAACTACCTTTTAATCCCGTTCTATCCTGGAGTTTATTTTAATTATTATTTCACAAAACTAATAACAATCTAAGGATAAAGAGAAAGAGCAGATGTGACTACATTTGGCTAACAATTAGGTTATTTATTCAATGATGTAATCAATTATTTGAAATAATTAACGAATTGGACTCAGTTTCGCAAAAATGTTATTTCCTTTAATTTATATCTTTTATTGATGAGTTAATGCAGCAAGCAACATTCGCAACATTACCAAATACATTATTTGAGTATAAAATCAAGAAAATTCATCTTGTATTCGGCGCCAACAATAAAGTAAATGTGAGGGTCATTTGTCAAACTTGCGTTTTAATAGAATATAGATCTAGGTTATTGCTAAATGTCCAGACATTTTTCTAATTTGGGTTAAAATAATCGAAACAAAGTCTGATGTCATCGATGATTGCAGTAATGGATATTTTATTGGCTATCCATTCGTTTCCATCCCTATCCCTATTCTGTGCTATTCTTTTCCATTCGAATCCATTTTATTTTGTTCTTTTCGAATAATAGAGAAGAAAATCGATTTCTATTGTGTTTTTGGCCTCTATTTCGGTCCAAAACTAATTCAGAAATACATTTATTTTGAATCTAATTTTTTTTCTTAAAATTTCTCTCTTTTTCTGATTTCTTATTCGAAAAAATGAATTTTTGGTCGAAAAGAGTGAAAGCAAAATGTAAAAGACTACTAATGTTGTTATAGTGGTGTTATTGCATTGAAATCTCAAGTTTTTCTCAATTTATTGCAAAACTTTTTGTTGTCTTCGATGGTGTGAACCAATCGTTTGCTTGTTGTCAGCCATGAATTGTCTGAAGAACTCTCTTATTCGACGGACTAATGGCTGAACAACAGAAGTACAAACTTTTTTTTGATAAGACGGTCATCAGTTGCTCTTAAACCTGAATCAAAGTCAATAAAAATCCAGAGCCGATCCACAATCCCATATACTTAAGAGTTGGTGTCATAAATAACATGAGAATCAAAAAAGAAAGAGAGATATCACAAACCCATCATTTATTTAACTTATATTTTTGTTGTATAAAAACTATTTTAACAAAAGTTCACAAAATATTTATTAAATTAGTTTTTATTTATCAAATCAGTTATAAATGATTTCATTTGAAGCAAAGGTCATTTTATTGAAGGATTACTTTACTATTTACTCAACTCAAACAAACATTATTTATTCAAATCAATTAAATAAGGTAAAATTAGTCATGTGTGCAAGGAGAATTAGAAACACACTATAAATCTCTAAATTAAACATTTAATTATTAGTTTACTATTTCTTTCATTAAAATCAAGCAAGAACAAATAGTTTGCACACATATACTTCAAATAAGCTAGAAGAAATGAATTCAATAAATCAAGACTTTTCTACTTAAAGTCTTGAGCTTGGTGATAAAAGATTTTAAATAGTTCCTTGTTGAACATCAATTATAAACTTCAAAGGCCTAACTGGCATTTTGGAAATATCAAGATAATTAATTCGTTCTTTATTTTACTTTAGTGTTAACCTATTTTCACAAAATGAGTCTTTAAATAGTTCTTAGTTCTGACTTAAATTCACTTTTTAAATAATGAGAGCTATAATCTTGTAAACTAATTGCACTTTTCTTATTATTTTGACACTACTTTAATCTACTAGCTAACTTAAACTTCTAAGAATTGAATTAAACTTAACTTTACTGAACTCCACTAAACTTTAGTGCACTCAACTAGACTGTGCTGAACTGTGTCGGAACAGAATATTTTGTTAAGAATATCAAAACAGAAATGATTGATTAGCTGTGAAACTGAGTTTGCATTCGAGTCGAGTCTATAGTTTGTATTCTCTTATTATTTGAAAAGAAGTGAAAGTTTTAATCAAATAAAGTGAGTGAAACTCATTTTTATTCCGATATTGAATTGAAGGAAAACTTTATTTTTTTATTTACTGCAATAGTGGGCCGCATATGACGCCGATTGCAAAAGACTTTTTGAAAAATGACCACAAGCCTTACTATAATAGCATCACCACAGGACATGACCGACCGTTTGTCTCTCTCTCACAGTAAGCACTGCCATAGCCTTTGTCTTATTCCTATCCTTCAATTCTTTATCTTTTAATTTATAGTTTGGGTAAAACTTCGATCAGAATTACCCAAAGTTTTAATTGATTTGATTACGAAATTCATTAAAACTTAAAACATTATAAGTGAAGAATAAATTCGAAGTGATTTCAATGTTTTACTGACTTTTTCTCTATTTATATAACAATTATCTTTGAATGTCTTTAATGAAAAATAATGTGATATTTAATGTAATTATTGGACAGAAGAAGACCCGATGTCTCAGATATATAATAAATATAGGATTATTTGATTGGAAACTTGACTATTAGTAATGAGAGTGCAATTCCATTAAGTCGTGCTCTCATTCAATGTGTACACATCTAAACATCTTTTTATTTATAGCTGTTGTCCAGCGAACAGAATCACTGTTCGGTCATTCAATTCATTCGATACATAAATATATATGAGTTATGGTTTAGTCCAGAGATTATGATTTGTGATCCACTTTCGAAATATCCGGACTCTTAACAAAAAAGTTATTTTTGCGCTCAACTCACAGGAAATGAAATAATAAATACGAACACAACTTCTTAAGGATCTTCGCATTCAAATGCTTAGAGAAATGTATTAATTCTTTTATATCACGTCTGATATGACATAAACAGATATCAAATGGATATTCACTTTTTATTTATGAATTCCGCACTGTTTCCAAATCGATGTCAGAATGCTTTCAAATCCATTGAATATTAGATTATATCAAAGTTTTGTCGAATATTTGATCGAAAAAACAGATCAAAATTTAAATGTCATTCGAGTTATATTTTTTTTATCCCGAATCAAATGAAAGTCGAAACGAATCTCTGGTGAAAATGAAAACCAAATTATTTATGGAATTTTAAATTTATTTTAAATTTGTTTTAAAATAATTTAAATGGAAAAATCAAAGTTATATTTGATTTTCATCATGATAAGTTCAAATGTAAACTTCATGATATTTACAAAGTCATTATTCACTGAATGTAATATAACTTTGTTTGGACAAGATGAATCTCATGCTTAAAAATTGGAGTTTAAAATTAATATTTATATAGGTTTTAAGAAATTCCAAATGATCAAGCACAACTTTGAAACTTGATTTTATTTGTTTGAATTTTGATGAAAGTATAAAATTTAAGCGAAATTCTAAAAATAAAAGGGTTTTTGTTTTGAATGATTGCTTTGAAAAACATTTCCAACAAATTAAATATGAATTCAAAACATTCTGTTTGTTTAGATTTAATGAAATAGATTAGAGATCACTGGACTTGAAATGCATTTGAACTGATGGCAAGCAATCTATTAGTCGATCCACTGATTCATCTGTTCCGGAAACTAAAGTTTTTAAACGCAATAAATTTTGTCTGTCTTTTCACTGAAAAAACATTCAAAAGCCATGAATAGAGAGAATGAATTTGTGTCGGAATAAAGGATTTCAAACATAAGACATATATAGAACTGAGTCCTCAAATGGGAATTCTGTCTAACGTTGAGATCAGAACAACAAAAGCATTGAAAAAACAAAACTCTAGAAAAATTGAGATCTAAAAAATGTCGAAATGCTTTGAGGGCCGCCTATAACTCATTGTTTTTTGGACTTTACCATCAGCTCGAATATCACCAGAATAATACCAGAACAAACTAAGAAGAATGAGCTTAATAAAATTAATTTTTGTTTGTATACCTAATTAAGTGGTCAACCTTTTATGCCTTCAATGAATTAGTTATAAATGATTTAATGATCAAGACTAATCTTTACATTATATTCAAGGCATTATACAAATAGCACACCATTTATGAATATAGACAAAAAAATAAACGTTACACAACATTAAACACCTTGAACTTATAATTTATAAACTAATATAAGCTAACTAATTTAAATTAACTTAACCCGACAGATTCAATCCAATCATATCATTTTCTAATAAAAATTTAAATAAACTAGTTTAACTAAAAGTTTGCCTTGTAAAATTCGAGCTCTTGATACTCGTTCTGGTAATATTCGGGTTCGTGAATGCATCCGCTTTTCTCTATTTTGAACACAAAATTACACAAAAGTTAAGTTTTTTTCGCTTTTATTTTGTTGTGTTTTAAGAAGAAGCAAAAAATACACCAAAAATATTACCGAAAAAAAGAAAAGATTGAGCGCTAAGACTATAATTTTATTTTTTACAATCATAATCTAGGTTGAAGAAGTATATAATTGTTAATCTCCTCTCCCCCTCTCAAAGTAATATTCCCTAAGAATATAACCTAGGGAAAGCTAAATCCCATAGAAACTAATAAAAAGATGGAAATCGAAAATCTGAGAAAAATGCGATTAAAAACGAAACGGAAAGCCAAAAGTCAGACATTTTGCTGATTTGTATGCATTTAAATGACTATTCGAAACCTACTAAAAGTCTATAAAAGTGGTTGTCGTAGTTGTATAAACTCAATGAATACTTGTTTTCCCATTTTTTTAATGAACTGTTTTTTACTATTTCTTAAATCTTGAGATAAATAATATTATAGGAGTATTATATCTAATC
>JAQFZI010000097.1:0-25532 GCA_034695605.1 Eupelops occultus | reverse complement strand
TGAGTTTTGAATGAGTTTATGGTTTAAGTGAAATAATTGTTGGAATCCAACAATCGATATGAAATAGTTTTTGGAATAAATTAAATAAATCTTAATCTTACTGTAATGGCTGTAAAGACATGGGTAACAAGAATTTATGCGAAGAAAATTTTTTCAGAGGTTTGACACAGTTTTGTGGAGCACTCACTTTTTCGATAGTCTCTTCATTTTTCTTTACCTCATTTTCTGATATTTTTTACATATTTTACTCTAAACTGTAGTGAAGGCATTGATTAACTCTTTTTTATCATTTCTTTTTCGTTTGAATGGCTTTTATCTCTTTATAATCATTTGTTGGAAAAGTGTGTAAAAAGCGTTAGATTTGTGTTCACATAATGTTAAGAATGTTATCATTTTTGTTGAAAATTTACAACTTTTTTGGTATTCGAAAAATAATTTTAATGATTAAAAGAAAGAAAAATCAATAAACAACTTCTTCCTTGAAAATGATATTCCGAAGATTGGAAGCACATATCGAGTAGATTCCTCTCTAGAGTTTATTCTGTCCGCTTTGAATTAAGTGTTGAATCAATTCTTGTGCTATGAAAGAGAAATGGAGTAAAAGTATGTCTTTTGGTTTTGATTGTCGATTCAAAATCGATACAAAAATGGTATTAAAGGCCAACAAATATCGAGAGTTAGTGTTATTTGTTTTTAATGTTATAAAACATAAAAGTTTATTTTAGTCTTAGTCTTGAATGTCGTGATTCACTGATGGCTTCGACGCCAATGACTGCAATCAAATGAAATGTAATCAAAGAATGTTTTATAACAAAAAACAACTCCGAAACGAATTTCGGCGAAACTCAACGCAAAACAAATTCCTATTTAGCCTTAAATGAGAAGTTGTAAAAAACTAAATGCAATGTCTTTAGTGATTGTCACGCATTGATGGGTGGAGTGATTCCTCTCAAAACTCATTTCACTTCTTTTATTTAAGGATTGGTTTTTCCTTTCGTTTCATCTCAAAAAACAAATCAAATATCAAAACTTCTATTTATGAATATTCAAAGGGGTGTTAAACGAGTCAAACAAAATTCAATTTCGATTCTTATGTTAGAAATAAAATACTGTTTTGTAGTTTTCATTCAAACCGATTGTAATAAAAGAAAGTGATTTTTGCCTCTAATTGTGTCGAATATATAAATGTTTAAATCTGTGAAAAGATAATTAATCCGAGTTTTATAGTCTAAACCAATCGCTCCAATTGTTTAGATTAAGTGTCCAAAAAAGTAGAAAAGTGGTCAGTTGTGCCCAATAGTATCCAACATTCCTTTCCGTAAAACTGAAGAGAGAGTTAATACTACTTTCGATCGAAATAGAAATTAACGAAAAGAGAAAATAATGTGAAAACCCTATTGACTATTGACTAATAGCCGACTAATAATTCCATTTTCTTATATTATTCACTCAAATCAAGTGATTAGAGAACAGCTGTTCCCTTAATATTCTGTATTTATGTCTAACTTTTTTCTTAGGAGAATCGATAGTATGTGATGGCCAGTGAACTTCATCTTTCAGAGTCCATTCCTTTTGGGCAGACGTCGCGGTTCACAAAAGGGGTCAGTTTTCAAGCTTTGACGGAAACGTCTGACGAAAGCCGTGAACTCAATGGAGTGAACATAAGTGGCACCAACACTATGATTGCCAACACCGGCACCGTTATTAGCAAATCTTCTTCCAGTGATAGCGACACCAATGATAGCGCCACAAGACTTCTTGAAGATTCTCTGCAAGATTTCCGGAGTGTTCGATACCTACTGCTGACACCGGCGACCACTCATACGACGACATGTCTGAATGACAATCCTTCCAATAATTCAGACGTGTTGTGGACTCAAATGCAAAATTCGTTGTCAAAAGAAATTAGAAACAGATATTTGACGAAAAATCGTTTCGGACGAACCATTAGACGTGATTACACTTTAGTGGGTCTGCAGTGCTATTCCTCTGCCTTCAAACTGGTGTTTAGCGTCACGTTATGTGTACTCCTCTGTACTTTTGTTCTCCTAATGACTGTATTATTTGTTTGGCGTCACAACCAGTCTAGTGATGACAACAGTGCCAACAGTGATATCTCTCACAAGAACTGGTGGCGCGGATCCACTTTCTATGAAATATTTGTCGCATCATTCAAAGACTCTGATGGCGATGGCTTTGGAGACCTCAACGGATTAGGACATCAGATCTCATATCTCAAAGAACTTGGAATAAATGTTATTCGACTCAATTCCATATTCTCTGCATTGGATTACCCGCACAGATATGACAATATCCTCGACTACTACTCCATCGACCCCCACATCGGAAAATGGACTGATTTTCTCGATTTGGTTAAAAATTCTTTAATTATTTTCAAAGAAAACCAATTTTCTTCAAAAAGAGCACAAAAATAAATGCTTTTATATAATTGAATTATCTTTAGTGTCATTTAGAGTGTTTAGAGTCTAGACCAATCATAGACCAAGCACATTTCAACAATTTAGACATTACTAATGAAAAGCAAAAAAGTGAATGTATCTTGGATATTTCATTTGTCATACTGAACTCTAAGATTCCATAAGGAATTGGTTAGCCTTACAGTTGAATTGAATTTATTAAAACAATTTATTATTTCAATCTCTATAGAATCTCTATAATCTGGTTAGAAAAGAGCATGCTACATTTCTATAAATTAAATTATTATTTATTTGAGTATAATTTAATGAAAATAGTTTTGAATTTAGGTGAAGGCATTACACGACTCAAAGATTTATATAGTTTTGGACATAAACATAGTGTGGACATCAGACCGTCATCCGTGGGCAGCCCAATGGATCGACAATAAGAGAGGAGAACATCAATATTTCTATGTTAACGTCAGCGGCGATCAGATAAATGTAAGTTTATTACAATATTATTCGCATTACTGAATGTGTTATTCTACTGAAAGACGGCCTAAAAGTCACTAAATATCATATGATTGGTATATTGTTGTATATATAAGAGTCATATCCCTCTCCAATATCTGCTAAAGCCATTGATATTTCATTCATTGTCCGCCAATTGCTTTATGTTATATAATAATAGAAGTTATCGAAAATAAGTGAAGACTTTTGTGAAAATAAAGGAATTGTTTGGTTGAGACTAAGACCGGTCCTAAAAGTCTTCACAGCACTGGTACTATGAATAGAGAGTGGTCTGCATGAGCGCTTCCGAGGAAACGATTTCAATTGCTTTTTATTTAATATGAGTATTGAAGTCTCATTCTGTGCTTTGATCTGTGCTTTTATAGGATGAGGACTGGACTTCGAGCAGTGCGACAGACAGACTCCAAACAGATTTTGTGCACAAAAATGTGAGACATTCGCCGATCACTTATTATTAATTAGATTAATGTTTGGCCTAAAATCTATCTTTATTTGAAGTCACACTTCGGGGGACGGCTTCATCTGAATTGGTCTGATCCTGTCGTTCGCAATAAAATGTTTGAAGTCTTTGACTTTTGGCTCCAATATATCGACGGATTTTACTTAAAGCATTTGGAGGAACTACACATCGATTCTGAGGTCACACTCTATGATATATTAAGAGAATTGAGACTTACAACAAATAGAATGAACGGTCGAGGGGTAGCTCACACAGGGGTAGACACTGCCACCAAAATACTGATCTGTTCGAGTAATTTTGTGCAGAAGAGGCATAAATTGTTGTTGAATTATATGAGAGATCCATTAGCGCCTAATGACTTGCGAATGAGCACAACCGCCAACAACGGCACCAAAATTGTTGATATCAACGCTTACTTCGATTTAATCGATTTCCAAATCGACATCGATATTAACAAAACCGAAACAATTAGAGATCAAGTGAATGCCTTATTTCTGAATTCTCCGCACACCCCATGGATTCATTGGAGTGTCGGAGATGTCGAACGGTATTATCAATTTATATACTCTTTATATTCTGAGTAAATCCTTTTTATACAAACTTTTCATAGTTTTTGATCCTTTACTCAAACTTATAAGTGATTTGAAGCGAAAGCAAAAGAAATCTAAAAATGATTTTTATTGGAATATTTTCAAACTTAGATCACGTCTGTCCACCAGAATTGGCAGCCAATACACTCTGACAGCATCTTTTCTCTTAATTATGTTACCAGGAACTATCAGCCTTTTCTATGGCGACGAAATAGGCCTTCAGGACAGTTATGATCCGGTCTTACAAAAGGTAATACAATAAGCAAATAATCAGAACCGCAGTTAATGAGTCAATGAGTTACTAAAGAAAAACTCTAATGAATTGGTTTCGCTTTGATTTTCATTTCATATAAATCAGTAATAAGTCAGTCGTAAATGAAAGAGATTTTCAGTTTATTATTATTTGCCGTATATTTTGCTGACTTAACCCAACCATCGACTTCTCTCAACGATAAAGTACTGCACAAGTATTGAACGAAAAAATAATAATGAATGCCATACAATGTGGACGACTATAAGAGAATTGACTTTCAAACCGAAAATAATCCTTTTGATGAATAATAATATGAATTTCTATATGACATCTATTTTATGCTCTCAAGAATCACAATATATGTGATTAGTGTTAAGAATTGGTTTCAATTCAAAGCATCGCTCAAAACATATGAAAGAATATTCTCATGAATTCATTTTATGAATAATTTAAGAAAATATTGATTCTTAACTCAAATTAGTCTTTCCTTATCTAACAATAGATGAGAGAATTCAATATGGAAGTGATTAACACATTTCTAACTCATAAAAGTTTAATAGAACTCAAGTTTAAGTTAATTGTCAATTGTTTAAGCACCTTTCCTCCTTTCCATCTGGTACAATTAATTAATCACTCAAATGGTGTACTTAATGGAAATAACAACAAATTTAGTATATAATCGAATCAAATGATTTATTGAGTTTATGGTTGAGCTCAATATGATCTGAAATGAAAAAATTCAAAAGTCTTATGTCTGTCTACTTATCATTTGGCGGTTCTTGAATTGCATCCAAACATAGCTATGGATTGACTCCAAATAAAATTACCAAAACATACATTGAATAGAATGGCTATACTCTGGAAGAGACTCATAAATAATTTTGCGATTCAGTCAATGCTCTCTCGATATCACTATTTATAAAATGAATCCAATGTCAGTAAAAAACAGAATAAAAGAGTTCATCAATTGCTAGCGTCAGACAAACTGACAGAGTTTGAAGTCATCTTCAATTTAGAATTAAACGTTTAGTAAATTGGATTATGTTTGAGCACATCTTTAATTAATACCAGTGCTACAAATTGGGTTTGGGTCACAAATACAACCGAACAAACATTTTTGCAGAAAATCCAATAAAATAAAGTTTATTGAGAAAAAGGAAATGAATCGGAATATAAAAGAACATCAAAACTATTCTTTATTATATTTTTTGCTGAAAAATGTAGTTCTGATTATGACATAAAAATGTTTAATCATATATTTGTGACATTCAATTGATTTATTGACTCATATTATGTTTTAATCAATAGTAAGCTTTCATTGAATTATAATTAAATTAAATTTATTCTCAAACGATATATTGATTTTGTTAAGCAATCTATTTATTGCCAAACAAACTATTTATTGATTAAAGAGAAGACTCTATTCTGTGCTAAACAAGAGTAGCGAACATTTTGTTTAATTTTGATCGTCTTTGAAGTAATAATTGATGTCTGAACTGGAAATCGGTGGAACAAGTATTGCATAATTGATTGCACAGACATTCTGTTAATTCAATGACTCAATTAATGTAAATTTGTTGCAGGAGTACAGAGGCGGTCAACTGTGTCCGATGCAATGGAATAATAATTTGAATGCAAATTTCAGTCAATCCAATACAACAAAGCCATGGCTTCCGATTCATCCGAATTACATTGAAATTAATGTTTTGAAGCAAAACGAGTCAATTAAACGCTTCAATCAATTGACGTCATTCAGAGCTGACAACTTTGATGTCCAAGATTTGGGAAAACACGGAAACTATTTATTTCATTACATCGATGACAATCTAATCGTATTTGAGAGGTATTTCGACAGAGGAGGCGATCCGCCAGACCTCAGATTTCGTTATGTATTGTTCGCTAATTTCGGCCCTAAGACTAAAGTTAAGGACTTTTCGGATAAATTTCATGTCTCTCGCATTAAAATATCCAGTTTTGCCAAAAGACAAACTGAATTCCTTTATATGAAGTCTTTGAGACTCGATTCAGGAGAGGCTATGATTGTCGAAGTCGAGTGATCTGAGCTCTGATTGAGACAAATGAAGATTACTCTGATGACAAATAAGATAATACAATACTCTGGTTATTATCGGTGAGCGCTCTGCTACTAATAGAGCACTACTCGAACAGCTCTATAGTATATCTGAAACTGTATTCCGTCCAAACCATTACTAATAAATTAATCCTTTTCTTAATGTATTTTCGGTCTCGAATTCATAATATCTTTTGTGTAATAAATATTGGAATCATTTGTAAGACTAGTCATCAAAATGAGTCATTCAATTGAGTTATTCTCATAAGAAATCAATTATTGTAAAAATTGTGACCAAAAAAAAGTTATTCGTTGTTATCATTGAATTTAAATTTAATTAATAAACAAATGTTTAGATAAAAATGAAATGATTTTATTGTTTTCGTTTTAATTAGATTTAAGCGATTTATTATAAAATGAAAACTAATTTAATGATTTAGTTTTAGCGAAATATAAACTGATTTTAAATTTAAAGTTAAATTAATAATCGATAAAAACTTATACAATGGGATCAGTCTTCGACATTAAGAGAAAAATTCATTCAATCATTTTGAATATTCGTTAAAATTGTATAATCACTTAATTGGTTGGACTCAAGTCATGAAGCGCTGGTTATTGGCGCAGAACTATTTGTTGGGGTTGTATTGGTCGTAGTCATAGCATTGGTGGTATTGTTCTCGTCGTATGAATTGCCGTTAACCACATAAGCAGTTCCTAATCCATACAAATGTCCACAATATTTTGCGTCATCGATATTGTCTTCGAAAAACATTTCCCTCATTTTGAAAAAGGCTGCGCCCGTTAAGAGACTATCACTGCCCGCCTGATGCTGTGGTCCTTTCCTTTCGAGTTCTAACTGTTCCGCCACCTAAACAACAATTCAAACGTAAACAATCAAAATCATAGAAATTATTTAATAGATAAAATACCTCTTGAAGGCCTCCCTTAAGATTTTTGCAGCTTTTCATTAGATATTTGACGTCATATATAACTGGAAAGTAAATCCTCAATAATTCAAAAAACTGTGACTCCTGTGACGGTAAGTTCTGGTCGGTTAGAATCTTCAGAAGATATCCGAAGTCATATCCGGAATGAAAGGAAAGCCACCGAACGTTTTCAGATAAAACAATTCCTGAACTCATAAGCAGTTCTGCGAAGTCGTAGGGATCAATACCTTCGTCCTCATGTTTTTTGAATTGAATGCCCGAATTGGTCAATAGATCGATAGAGTCCTGTGCGAACATGTCTTCCGTTAAATTAAATTTGAAGTTGAACTGCCACGTCGTGTAACCGACTGGTGTTTCTCCCTTTGCGTCCAAAAAGGTTAGTCCCAATTGTATAATCTTCAAGAGATCGACGTTACACCGAAGAAGTTGGTACTGATAATCAGAAGTGCTTCGAAATTCACCGATAGGACGGGCCACTACTCCCGGAAATTCAGTGTCCATCGCAACGAACGGATACTTCTGAACAATTTGTCGGATTTCTTTAAACTCTTCGTTCAGATTCGAGGCCCAAACATCTCGAATACCACACTCTTCATTAGATAACAGATGATTCGGTGAATTGTTCTGACCATTGGTCTGATTGTTATTATGATGACCATTAGTCTGTTGTCCAATCGATGGCGCCGAAGGCATTGCACACAACAAACACTTATTCGCTCTTTTGTCTCAACCCTTGCTTTAAATTGAGATGTTTTGTGACTTTTGTATTGGTTTTTACATTAACTGAAAGCAAATAATTCAAAATTATTAGACTTTAATAACAAAGGATAGACTCAAATAATAAACAAAAAATCATTTTAACGTAAACTTTATCTCAATTTTTTATTCAAATAAAAACAGAGTATTTATTATCACTATTTATAATACTTTATGGCTATACTAACCTTAAATTAACGATTCAGTTGTAAAGAGTAAAGGGATGGCATTCATCTCCTAATTAATTAAATAATTAAATCAAACAAAAAGTGTTTTTAAAAATGTTTATAAAATTAAAGTACGAAAACATTTTTCGTGATATTATTCATAGGATTGCATGCATTCAATGCATTCATTCAATCAAATGTCTGATTCATTGAAACGGCCTCACAACCACTCAAATACAATGTTACTCAATGGTGAAGGTCAATATAATTTGTTTGTTATGTCCTAGCTATTAAATGATGCTTTTTCAAACTTTACAAGGCAAAACAGATGGAATATAAATCGCTGGATCTAGATAATTGAGTTAATGTATTGTTTTTGATAAAAGTTGATATTTTATCTTGATTGAATTAAAAGAGGGTTTAAACCGTAACGTTGTTTTATAAACATTCAAATTTTTTATACTGTTTTGATTTTTATAGTGATATGATTTCTATGAATTTATTTTTATTCAACTAATCTTGATAATTTAAGGTATATTTCTGTAATAATTATATAAAACTATATATAAAAGCATGTTAATTTCGGAGATTCTTGATATTATTTTAAATATTACCCTTGAAATTTACATAAAAAATATATGAAAAGTCAGTTTACTATAAAAAGTACTTTCACTGAATATGTGAATAGTTTTTGAAATAAATGACAATCAGATGACTCTTTGGTTGACATAATTTCTAAATTGAAAATAAAATTCGTTTGTTTTCGTCCGAAATCCATATATTATTTGTTAATTCATTCCACTATTAAATCATTTTTAGATTTTGGTTTTAATTTTAAATACCATTCATTCCTATTATTTTAATTGAATCCAATCATTCATCCATTCATTAAATATTTGTTTATTTAATTTCCGCCAAATTGACGAACAAAAGAAACAAAAAATAGACTTTTATTGACATTTAACTGATTTTTGGTTGTTATCAGTGGCCAAAAACTTCTTCAAAGTTAATGTTTCTTATTTTATGATAATTTGTTTGCCAAAGTAGTGATAATCGTTTGAAGGAATGGCCCGACAGACAGTGATTCTCAACATTTACGATATGGTAAACAATGGTTTAAATCTCTGAAATTAAATTAGAATTTGTTTTAAGGCTTCAATAAATCAATACACGACATCACTGGGGATCGGTATCTATCACACTGGGGTTGAAGTCTACGGCACCGGTATGTCCACAAACCATTCTAATTAATATCTTATCTAATTATTCAATGTTATGATTAGAGTTTGCATACGGAGGACATCCCTATAATTTTTCTGGAATTTTTGAGATCGAACCCAAAGACGTGGAATCACTCGGAGAGGAAACCTTTAAATTCAAGTCTCTTTTTATTAACCAATTATCTGATTATTAAATAACTTTATTCGTTGTTTTTAGAGAGTCTCTGGTTATGGGTTTCACAGACTTCAGTCTCGAAGATATAAATCAAATAATAAGAGAAATGGGTAACGAATATAAGGGAACGGAATACCATCTCCTACACAGAAATTGTAACCATTTTACAGAAGCTTTAGTTAAGGTATGAAATCTAATATCGAAAATACAAGAAATTGTTGGATATTTTGATGTTTTGTGTTAGTATTTATGTGGAAAACCCGTCCCTTCGTGGATAAACCGATTAGCATATATAAGCACTTGTGTGCCATTCCTGGAACGATGTCTTCCCAAAGAGTTTCTGATACCTGTGGCTCTGGACCAGTCTATAAGAGAACAGGCAAATGATGGACACAAACTCAACGATTTAAACAAACCTTAACTACAATTAAGTCCGATTCGCAACAAATTATAGATATTTTAGTATTTTTATTGAACTCTCTTTTTATCGACTGTTCGCTGCCTTACTATACATTACATTGATTTGAATTTTATTTGCAAATCAATTACATTAAACATAACGAGTAAAGCATTACAACAAACAAAAACTAATTGAAAATTAAGACGAATGCTCACAAAGTGTCAAAATTATGCATAACTTGCAGGCAGTGCCAAACATAATGGTTATTGATTCGCACCTGATTTCTATGAATTATGCAGTTTTTGATACAACTTTTAATTTTATTTATATTTATACAGTCTTTCGATTCAAAACTTATTCAAAATTTTTATAAATTAAACGAAAAATTATTTTTTGTTTTGTTTTATTCGATATTCACTACAATTGTGTCTTCATTTTCTATAGAATAGAAGTTTAGATTTTGTGAGTCTTTATCCAAACGACACTCAAAACTCTGTTGAATACAATTGAATTGAATTTAAATATAATTTAATTTATTATCGATTTATATAATTATTTGCCAAACCTTTGAAGTCCACAACAAATTTATGTCATAATCGAAGTCAATATCGAAAAGCTTTCGAATTATTGTTTTTAAATTTATTATTGAAATCGAAGCTGTATTTCAATTAAATAATTATTAAATTAAATAAATAAATAGTTGAAAGTTTTCAAATACCGGGTAATTTCTTTTCTATTTGTGAGGACGGGTCGAAAGGACTCTGTATTTTTAAGACTGAAATAACATAAAATTAAAAATCAATTAAGATTTATGTCAATTATCTAATGTCTTACTTAAGAATTTCTTTTTATCCAATTCTGCTTTCGATACATACGAACCAAAAGGTGTTCCATATTTGGACAGAATTTGTTCAAATCTAGGATTACTTAACAAAAATAGTGCCAAACTTTGATCCTCTGATTTAATTGCCTCATAATCTTTGAAATATTTTCTCAAATAACCGATTTCTGCGTCTTTTCTCATGACATCAGTTATCTATAGAAAAGAGAAAAAACAAATTTTAATGAATTAAAAAAAATAAATAATTTTAATTTGAATTACATTTTCTTTATTAAGAATTTTCAAGTTCTGGATTCGCGACAAAATAAGATTGAAATTCGTGTCATATTTTTCATTATCGAAAACCGGATTATTTTTTATCAATAAGTTATCGAGTTTTTCGAGTTTATTGAGTTCTGCGATATCTCTCCACTCAGACAAACAGTTATTACTGATTAAAAGACTCGACAATTGACAGAATTGTTTTGTTTTATTATTCAGATCCGTATCTTCGAAACGGATTTCTTTGATATTGCAATCGGAGACGTTTAGGACTTTCAGACTATAAACCAATTAATCAATTATTAATCATATTATATATAATTAATTAATATAATTAATCAAAATCAGAGATCAATTTAAAAGAATACTTTGGCAAAGATCCCAATTTGCAGATTTGGTTCCAGTCATTGATCTGATTATTACAAAGACTCAGATAAGTTAAATTCTTGAAAATTGGTGGCTCCGGACACTCCAGTTCTACAATTTTGTTGCCCCAAACGTCTAGTCTTTCAATGTTTAGCCACATTTGAGCGCAAAATAAAATATTACTCCAATTGTAATCTAAATTATCAATAATTAATGTCCTAATTGTTTGAAACGACAATAAATCCAATTGTTCTCTATTCGGAAGTTTAAGTTTATTGTGACTCAAAATTAAATCAGTTAAAGACTCCATATTTTGAGTGATTTTTGCCACTTCTGACCACTTCGTCAATAAATTTCGGGACAAAACTAAAGTCTTTGTTTGACTCAAAACTTCTTTAAGTGATTGACAGTCATTACCACAAAAAGAGATATTCATATTCGAAACATTTACTTCAATGAGTCGTTCAAATGTCTTCTCAAATCCAATCAATTCTATAGTTCTTTGTCTTCCCTTTTGTGGTAACTCAAGAACTTTTTTGGGTATAATACAGGTCTCGATATATCGTTTCTCAATAGCCCTCACAAAAGAGATGCTGTTCTGCTCTTCAATCTTATTATCAGACATTATCTGTCAAATCCCAGACAACTCTTTATTGAAGACAATTATTTTAGACAAAAAAACTGTAAATCAGACAACTTTTAAAGGAATGAATCAAATGATAATTAAGTGAATTCAATTAAATTCATTTAAGTTTATGACGTTTGAAATAATGTCAAATCAATTAAAAACACAAAATAATAATATAATAAAAATATTTCACTAATGAGTGCTTAAGATTTGATTATTTTTATATCAAAATTATTTATTTTCAAACAAATTAAAAGAAACTATAATTTTGTTTATATCTTTAAAATGTAATTAAATGTTTGTTAAAGCATTTGATTTTTTGCCTAAAGGGTTGAGACCAAAATTTTTAGCCTAAGATCTGATTATTATTATTATTGTATAAATTGGTTGTCAGTAGTGACCAAATACTGAGCTCTCATTGGTTTAAAATTAATTTTTATTTAGTCTGATGTGAGTCATACCAGCCTTAAGTTCATTCATAAGTATCGCAAATAATTGGAAGACTTATTGGACTCAATTGATGAGAAACATAGAGTGAAGTCATATATTATTTAATGTTTATATTGACGTAATTAATGAGACATTGGAGTTATTGAACTCTTTGGCGACTCGTCAGGCGTTGAGCGTTGAGTTCATTTGCGCGCCATTTGCTATACATTTACTCTAATACTGGCTCTGCCTTTGACTGCATTCACTCCAAACCAACTCATTGTCTGCCTTTCAGTCAACGTATAAATCGATTGGGCGTTGGTTTCAATCATTGAATAAAAAGACTAATATTTGAATTAAATTCAAATAATTTCAAATCCTATTTAAGAAAACATATAATTTGATTCTTCTTCAGTCAAAATGCGTGAAATAGTGCACATACAGGCCGGTCAGTGCGGTAATCAAATCGGCGCTAAGTTCTGGGAAGTGATTAGCGATGAACACGGCATTGACCCGACCGGATCCTATCATGGTGATAGTGACCTCCAGTTGGAGAGAATCAGTGTCTACTATAATGAGGCCACAAACGGCAAATACGTGCCCCGCGCTGTTCTCGTTGACCTCGAACCGGGAACTATGGACTCAGTCCGTAGCGGACCTTTCGGACAGCTTTTCAGACCTGACAACTTTGTTTTTGGCCAATCGGGTGCCGGAAACAATTGGGCGAAAGGACATTACACCGAAGGTTTGTATTTTCACTATTGTTTGCATTTTTGCTTTGTTTGCATAATTCGGTCATTCAATCGATATTTGACTCATTTATTGATTATCTTTGAAAATATTTTAAATGGTTTTTCGATAAATTATTTGTAAAATAGGCGCAGAATTAGTTGACGCGGTCTTAGATGTTGTCCGCAAAGAGGCCGAAGGCTGTGATTGTTTGCAAGGCTTTCAAATGACTCATTCTTTGGGCGGCGGAACCGGTTCTGGAATGGGAACTCTACTGATCTCCAAAATTAGAGAAGAATATCCGGACAGAATTATGAATACATTCAGTGTCGTTCCCTCACCCAAAGTATCGGACACAGTTGTCGAGCCCTATAACGCGACCCTTTCTGTCCATCAATTAGTAGAGAATACCGACGAAACCTTCTGTATTGACAACGAAGCCCTGTATGACATCTGTTTCCGTACTCTTAAGCTAACGACTCCTACTTATGGAGATTTAAACCATTTGGTGTCGGCCACTATGTCAGGAGTGACCACTTGTCTCCGATTCCCCGGACAGCTTAACGCAGATTTACGTAAATTAGCCGTAAATATGGTTCCGTTCCCTCGACTCCACTTCTTTATGCCTGGTTTCGCTCCCCTCACATCTCGTGGTTCCCAACAATATAGAGCTCTGACTGTTCCTGAGTTGACTCAACAGATGTTCGACTCTAAGAATATGATGGCTGCTTGTGATCCACGACACGGACGATATCTGACGGTCGCCGCTGTCTTTAGAGGACGAATGTCAATGAAAGAAGTGGACGAACAGATGCTTAACGTCCAAAACAAGAACAGCTCATACTTTGTTGAATGGATTCCCAATAATGTGAAGACAGCCGTTTGCGATATCCCTCCCCGTGGGCTCAAGATGTCGGCCACTTTCATTGGCAACAGCACCGCTATTCAAGAACTATTTAAACGCATTTCAGAGCAGTTTACCGGTCAGTCCACTAATCATTCATTTTTTCAAAATCTTATGAAATGTTTTATTAAAATCTATAGCTATGTTCAGACGTAAGGCTTTCCTTCACTGGTATACCGGCGAAGGTATGGATGAGATGGAGTTCACTGAAGCCGAGTCTAATATGAATGATTTGGTCTCCGAATACCAACAATATCAAGAGGCCACCGCAGAAGATGAGGGAGAATTCGAGGAGGAAGAGCCCCAACAGGAGGCTTAAGACAGCTATAAATCGTCAAAAAATAAATTAAAAGTCGAAATGTTTTTAACCCTTCAACTCATTCTTTAGCTGTATTTTTACTGAAATTACTTTTGATTTGCTTTTGTATTTCATTCCACTTTTTTATTACTTTTTTTCAGTCATTGGATCTGATAATCGAATTATACTTAAAGTAGAAATTAATTTGTTTTCTGCACCGAATGTCAAAACTATTCGACTGATAATTACTCTTTGATATCAGTATTAAATGAAAAATTAAATGTTTTTATTTCACTAAAATTTTTAAATAAACTATGGCTTCGGCACTGCCACTGACCTATCCGTGCACTCACTGTCTGTTTTGAGAAACAGTTGGGTATATCCTTTGCTTTGAATTATTGGTTTTGACTACAATTTTAATAAATCGTGAGTTTATTGAATGCAAATTCAAAGGACAGGCATTTAATCAATTTTTTCGTTGGATTGGGACTAAACTGAGCAGCAATTCATAGATCTATAAAAAGGTTGAGAAACAAACCGGTCTCTTATATGTAGTCACAACAGTTCACTGATTCAGTGCTCTCAATAGGACAGACGTTAGCTATGGATTCAGTTTTGTTTTGTTTTTGTTGTCAATCATTTGATTGAATTTTTTATTTGAAAACCCATTAAAATATTTAAAAACTAAAATTTAATGTCTTTCGATCCGAACTCTCCAACTGTTGTGGAGGGCATTGACGACCAACCCATCAATAAAGAGGTCTGTTATCGATTCCATTAATCAGATTCTGAATCAAATGTCTGATTAAAATTATCATTTATTTACTTTATGTTAAAAGTATAAAATTTTTGGTCGGGATGTGAGTAAAGTTCCTTGCTTCAAAGAATCGTGTTTATATTCAATTCTGGGTGGAGTTGGATTAGGATTATTGACTTTTACCGCCACCAGTAAGTTATAAAGCAAATAAAGTAATATATCGGCACTATTTATACCTGGTCTATACTTGCCAAGATCATTTAAGATCTTTAGTTGAATTTTTGTTTTAAAAACATTCTAAACATTTATTCACTTTTAAAATAATACTTTAGTTTTGTTTTAATTAAAAACCAATTCTTAGTTTTCAAAATTAATTTAATGAATATTTTAATCAATTATTTTATTCAAAACTAAACATAATTTCCATAAATTAATTAAAATTTAAAATAATTAGACAACAAATTGATTGACTAATCTATATATCAGTCAATATATACATTTAATAATATATATATATATTTATCTAAACTTCTATTAAACCCTTTTCTGATTCAAAATTATATTTTCGTATAAAATAAACTTTAGATTCAATTTTTTATAATTTCTATAAATTGTTTGGATTTAAGCTTAAAGTTTAAATTAATTAACAAAAATGTGTTTATATTTACAATATTTATAATCGAAACTATAATTTGTTGTATATATTGGCAAAAATTGCGTTAATATTAGCATTAATTCAATGAATGACCGGATATTTGACTCAATAATCGATTATTTAATGAAATGATAGGTCGAGTGCTGAGCGCCACAAACGTTGCCGTTTTCTCTTCCGTCGGAATATGTTTAGTCTATTGGCTTAATTGTAGACATAATCTGGCGGTCAGTAAATTCACTATCGCTCAGACGCAAAGAGCACTTCAAGAGATGGATAGAAGAAAAGCTTCTTTGAGCCGATCTGACAATCAAACCAAAGATTAGTTCTTCGAAGACAATTGATGTGTGAACCCATCGTTTGGCAAAACAAGAAATAATCGGAATCGTTTTGAACACTTTCTAAATTGGTTTATAGAGTAAAGTCGTTACATATTTCTTGCGGTAGCGATGGGTTGCGCTCAACACCATTACTCCATCCTTTAGTCATTGATTTATTAAAATTTTGTTAATAAATATAATTATATTTAATGATAAATACCTTAATGGAGAGGGCGTACAAATGGTTGAGCATTACGTGATTGGGTTGTGGCAAAAGTGTTGGCTCACAAAAGTTCACGTTTGGGTTATTCAGAATCACTTGCAATAAGTGTGGCGGAAGTATTGGTGGTCCAGCGCCCGACATTTGATGGGTGTGCTGTACATTATTGTTTCCAAATTCACTATGTCTTAGAGATGACGGAACCTCCTGACTATAAGAACCTAATTGTGTCGGAATACCTATTATTTAGAATTTTAGAAACTAATACAGTTGTTAGTCAATTACCCGGCGGTGAACCCATAGACGAGTTATTATTATTATTCGTGTTGGTATTTGAGGCCAAATCCATAGCCAGTGCTTCGAATACTTCAAAGTCACTCTTTTTAATGTTAATCACATTATTTTGTTTGTCTTCAGCGACGGCCACATTATCGTCAATCACTTCTTGTCCGTCGACAACAAACTTATAGTTATGCGTTCCCTTAAATCAAAGACAAAATTTGAAGATTTAAATATTTTATTCTATGCTTTACTTCTGGAACGTCGATAATGGCTACAAAATCCCCATGGGACTGACACATCTTTATAGGCTTCCACTCACTGAATGTCCCGGTTATGAACACTTCTTTGCCACCGCCTTATTTTCAAATTCAGTATTAAGAAAAGGAAGTCAAAGATATATGAAAGTCATGAATACCTTCCCATTTAAAAACAGTGGGCAAAGCGTTTTCGTTTATAGAATTTCCTTCACTAATAGTCGACGCCCTTAGCCTTCCCTTAAGAGTAATAGAATCAGCAAAAAAATTGATAAGAGTTTAACCAACCTTATAATCGTCGGGAGTGTCATCGTTACCGTATTCGGAAGAGGACTGATAGCATAGGACTGGCTTTTTGCGACCCCCGGCCACGAATTCAAAAGTACGCGAGTCGTCAGGTCTCGGACTACTTGATTCTCGGCGATCATAAGCGCTGTCCACCGAATATGTTCGGTCGCGTTTCGATGAAGAAGTGGTATTTGTATTACCCATTACTTCAACACTTCATTCAAGAATTGCAAAAAAATCAAATGAATTTTAGATAATTTATAAATTTATTCATTTAATTAAAATAACGATTAAATTATCGAAATTTAAGTGAAATCAAAACAATTTATTGAAATGACTTACTTTGTATATAACAAGAAGTGTCTGAAATAATAGTAATAATGAGTAAAATGCAAATTATTTTTTGTAAATATTATAAAATGATTTCAATTCAATATAAAATCAATTATTAAATGAGGAAACGATTGATAATTAAAATTCTAGAGTTTTTTCATACAATAAACAACTGAGAAATCCCCGAACTTTTCAGCAAAAGTCAGATCTAAAGAAAGTTTTTATTCAAAAACTTTGTTACTTTTTTAGGAGAAAAACATATTTTGTAATCAAATTTATGAAGATTTTCATAGTTTTCTTTACGTTGTTTTTGAGTTAATTAATAAACTTTATTTTAGGGTATTTTCAGAGCCATTGAACAACGCTTTCAGTCCTTCAAACAAACAGACCTTTAAATTGAATTTTATTTTAAATTATTTCCTGAAATGTCTTTAAATAACTTATTTGATACAAACCAAGATTCAGAGGATGACAATGAAGACGAAGATTTTAAGCCCGAAAATGTCGTTTTGAGCGGTAATTCTTAGAAACACTTATTTTCCAATCAATAATTCATTTTATCGATTCCTAAGATAATAGTGATTCCGGTTCTGAAGGAGAAGATGAAAGTCATAATCATAATCGTCGTAAACATAAATCAAATGGAAAACAAGAAGAAAATAAAGAAGAAGTTAAAGAACAATTGACAGACCAACAATTAAAACAAAGATCAGACTCTCTTTGGGAGGAATTTCGTAAAGATTTGCCGAAATCTGATCAATTGGGTGATAGTAGTACTCAAAGAATTGCTAGTTTAGAAAAGACAACCGTTACTAAAACTTATGATTTTGCCGGAGAAGAAGTCAAAGTAACTGAAGAAGTGGCCAATACTTCAAAGGCTGATAATTCTGATAACAAAGAAAGTGATAACTCAAAAGGTCCGCCAAAACCAGTCAAAAGAACGGGTGGTTTGGGAAGTGTTTTGAGTCAACTAAAAAAACCTAAGATAAGTGTTCTCCAGAAGTCTTTAGTTGATTGGAAACAATTCAAAGAAAGTGAAGGAATTGAAGCCGAATTGGATCAGCACAACAGAAGTAAAAACACTTTCGTCGAAAGACAGGCTTTTCTTCAGAGGACAGATTTGAGACAATTTGAGATCGAAAAACAAATTCGGGAAAAGAATAGATCCCAACGACAACTCTCTAAGGATTAAAAAGATTTTTAAATGTTTTTCAAGTATTTTATTAAAATATGTACCGAATATCGAATTATTTGCTAATAATTGTGTCCAAAGTATTGACTCAAATGACTGCTAAATGACATAAACCTATATCTCATATAATGATGATATCAAACAAATTATACTTTTTATACAGTGAAGCTTGATTTATTTTCTTAACTGTCCATTATTAAATCCAGGTGACCCCTAACTGATCAAAAAATTTTCCAAACTGATCAAGAACAAATCCAAACAATGCTTTCGCTCTCTTTTTTGAGCCAAAGTTTGTTACATTTGAGTAAAGCGTCGCTCAAAGATTGAAGCATTGAGCGCCGCACTCAATGTTTTAACGTCATTTGGATTAAGTTTTGCTCAGTTTGGAAAATTTTTTGATCAGTTAGGGGTCACCTGGATTTAATAATGGACAGTTAAGAAAATAAATCAAGCTTCACTGTATATATTTATCAATATTTTGATTGCGATTTCATTTAAATGTAACTCTCATTTCATTTTAATTTAAGTATTAAATCAATAAATAAAGTGATTAAAGTAACATTAGAAATTATCATGATCGCTTCATCATTAACTTGATTATATGAGCATATGAACAAAGTTTGTCAGGGTTATTTTGAATTGCAAATGTTCAAGTATAATATAATTCTGATTCAAATGAAAGTACAGTAACTGTAAATGAACATGGTCATGAAATGGTCAACAACTGGAAAGACTGTTAGATCTCAATTGCAAGACTCAATTATTGGGTTCCTTCAGTGAACACCTCTAAAAGGGATGAATCAAATTATGCAATGCTTTGAAATTTTCTGTCACATAAACAAACAATTGAATCAATTTTTGTAGGCTATAAACTATAAACTATAAACTATAAACTAGTACACTTTTAGTTCGTTTTTAATCTAATTTTTTCAATTTTCTTAATTATAATTAATTGAATAAACTTTAGATTATTTAATGAAAGTAATCAGAATTTAATATCAAATGAAATAAACATCGATTTAGATATAAACCGATTAAAAATTCAAAGAAATGTTTATCGATAGAAATGATGGAATATTTGCCCTTAAATTTGATTCCAATTGAAAATTCCTAAGAAATAGGAGACATAATATCAGTTTGAAGGTCACTTAGCCGTTCCCAACAAATATGTATAAAAGTTTGAGGCATTTCAGGCAAGTTTTCTTTATTTATCAGATAATCCTTGAAATTGAACTGATCTTACGATAGCCTCCAATCGTCTTCTTATTCAATAACAAACTTTTCTGTCGTTTAGTTGTATTTGAGTTCTAATAAAGTTTTGCAAAACTTTTGTTAATTTTCATCTTTTTGTGAAAAACTTATTCAATTTCAAGTGTTTTTTAGTGAATCTAATCAACAGATTGTTGTTAACCTAAAATCCAATCATTTATTTTTAATCAATAGTTTTCGATAAAAAAAATAGTTTTTATATATTTCTATTAATCTCTAATTTCTGAGACTCTCTGTCTTTACTCCCTGTCCTTCTAATCATAGATTATTTGATTTTATATTTTTTGAAAGCAGTTCTGTCTTCATTAAAATGGCGAAAGTACTCAGCGGTAAAGAAGTCTCAGAGGAAATAAGACAAAAACTTCGTGAAGACGTCAAAAAATTGTCTTTAGCACCGGTATTGGCTATTGTTCAGGTGGGCGGTAGAGAGGACTCTAATGTCTACATTCGTATGAAGAAAAACTTTGCCGAATCGGTTGGAGTTGAGGCCAAACACATTCAGTTATCAAAATCCACGAACGAAAAGGAGGTCAACAAAAATGTTTTCAATCATTTAATTTAAACTAAAGTTTTTTTTAATCAAAAGTTGATCCGAAAAGTGGATGAACTGAATCGGGATAAGTCTATCCATGGAATTATAGTACAGTTACCCTTTGATTCTGAAAACCCCATCGACGCCAATAAGATAACCAATTTAGTCGCTCCCCATAAAGATGTTGATGGGTCTGTCCTATCAATTGCTTTGTGTTTATCTTAATTATTTTGTTCTCAAAGTTTGTCGAATGAAAATGCCGGCAAATTATTGCACGGGGAGATCACTGGTGAGAACAGTTACGTTCCGTGTACTCCAAATGGCTGTTTGCAACTCATTAAGAAAGCAGGCGTTGAGATCTCCGGCGCTAATGCAGTGGTCATCGGTCGCAGTAAAATTGTTGGTTCTCCTATGGCTCAGCTTTTGGTGTGGAACAACGCCACTGTCACTGTTTGCCACTCAAAAACTAAGAATCTCAAAGAAGTGGTCCAAAAAGCAGACATTCTTGTAGTTGCAATCGGACAGCCATTGCTCGTTAAAAAAGATTGGATTAAACCGGGTTTGCATTCATTATCTCATTATTACTGAAAACATTATTTCAATTGAGTTCTCAATTTTTAGGGGCAGTTGTTATCGATTGCGGTATTACTTCAATTCCTGATTCGACCAAAAAATCCGGTTCTAGACTTGTAGGGGATGTCGATTATAATGAGTGCAAAGAAGTTGCCGGCGCTATAACTCCAGGTCTATACTTTTTATTTTAATTCACTAACACTTTCCATAACTAACACTAACACCAAATATCGATTGATTGGATTCAGTACCGGGAGGTGTGGGGCCAATGACTGTGGCTATGCTTATCAGCAATACTGTGGACGCGGCGAAAGCGGTAAGTTCTTAGAAATTATCTGTAAATTAGGTTTATATTAAAAATTGTGTTTCAAATAAACAATTATGAAATGAGTTTTCAATTATTATTCAATTGTTATCGTTTTTATCACTTATTCTTTACTTCGAGAACTGATAATAAAATTCTTGTAATAATATCTCTAAATAAAAGTCGATTCGAGTTATTGTTTGTAATGTTATCTGAAAACTAATCAAATTTCCTGAAAATGATTCAAATTAACAAAAAAGTGTCGATTTATAAAACAAATTGTTTTTTCGTTTTTCTATTCACTGAAAACTCATCGCATTTTGGAAATGTTTTGTCGTTTTATTTGCGTTCAGGTATTCTTTAAATCGTATAATCAAATTACCTTGCTCCTATTTCTTATTCCATTTCTTTTTGTCAATATTTTCCTATTTTCATCCATCGATTGATTTTAATTTTATACTGAAATGTACTTAATATACAATAATTGATTATTTCCAAGAATGTTGAAAAAATATATTTCAAATTAGAAATAAGCAAGTCAATTTGTTATGGCACCAGTTTTTGTAACTTTTACATTCAAACTTTCGTTTTAAATATTCTGATTGAAAGTAAAACTTATTAAACTTTTTGGGACCAAAACAAACAAATTCATACGAAAATCAATTTAAGAGTTGTTATTCAAAATTTCGAATTTATAATTTTGAAAAAGAGACCAAGTTTACAACAATTTCACATTCGAAAATTCTTAAAAGAATTTAAAATCCGTAAAAATTAATAAATTTAACAAGCTTATTTATGAACTACAACAGGCTTTAAGAGCACAACATTCTACGAGTTGGGATATTGAGATTCTGAGACTGAACAAGGTGCAACCTGTTCCCAGGTATTCACTCAAAATATATTTGATAGTCTAAAACCGATAAACTAATTGGAAAATAAATATATAGTGATATAGAAATAGCCCGCTCCCAACCCTGCAAACTTATTCAACAATTGGCTACAGAAATAGGGTTGTCATCAAATGAATACGAGCCCTATGGAGCATACAAAGCAAAAATCACCCGAAAAACTCCTAAATTTAATAAAGATTCAGTTCGAGGAAAATATATTGTAGTCTCTGGAATAACACCCACTCCTTTGGGAGAAGGTATAGCTTTGAGATATGTTTTTCCACAAATTCAGAATATTTTCAACTCTTCAGGAAAGAGTACAACTGTTTTGGGTTTATCTCAAGCTTTGGGCGCAAATCTTAAGCGTAATGTCATTACATGTATACGACAGCCCAGTCAGGGACCCACTTTCGGAATCAAAGGTTTTACTTGCTATATATCTTTGATATTTTAATAAATGACCAAATTAAAGGTGGTGCTGCTGGCGGCGGATATTCTCAGGTCAACCCAATGGATGAATTCAATTTGCATTTAACGGGTATTCTTCTAATAACTCATTTGATTTAAAGTAATGAAAAAAATTAATGAAAAGGGGATATCCATGCGATAACTGCCGCAAATAATTTGGTTTCGGCTGCAATCGATGCCAGAATTTTTCACGAATCCACTCAATCGGATACCGCCTTATTCTCTAGATTAGTACCAATCAGGGTATTTCATTATTCAGATTATCAATTATTATATTGACTATGATTTGTGTAAAGCCGGGCAAAAAGCGGGTCTTCTCTCCGATTCAACTAAAAAGACTCGAAAAACTGGGAATTCCTACAAACTTAGCGCCCAATGAATTGAATGGCGAACAGAAGAAAACTTTTGCTCGACTCGACATAAACCCGGATTCAATCACTTGGAATAGAGTTTTAGATGTAAACGATAGATATTTGCGTAAAATAACTATTGGGGAGGCGCCCACTGAAAAGGGATTGTCTCGAAAAGTATTATACAATTATTTTATTTTACACTTTATTTAAAGAAATCCTATTTCAGACACAATTCGATATATCTGTGGCGAGTGAGCTCATGGCTATTTTAGCCCTTTGTAATGATTTGGGCGACGCCAGGGAGAGGATTGGCCGTATTGTAGTGGCCTATTCTCGTCATAATCCACCCCAACCCATTACTTGCGATGATTTGGGAGTTTCTGGTGCTGTGGCTGTTCTTCTTAAAGGTCTGTTTCAATAATTTCCTTAAAGAATATCAAATAATTTTCTAATTTTAAAAATGAAAGATGCGGTTAAACCAACTCTAATGCAATCACTGGAAGGAACTCCAGTTTTAGTTCATTGCGGTAACGAATGAGGCTTAAAATGTTTGCAAAAAGTCATCAAATTTTTACTGTTGATTTCAGGTCCATTTGCAAATATAGCTCATGGTAATTCTTCGATCATTGCTGATAAAATAGCTTTAGAATTGGTCGGAGAAAAAGGATTTGTTTGTAAGTAAATTGAGGGAAGGGATGGGAAAACATCATAAACTAATTTGTACCTAAATTGGGCTTAAGAATTATTAGCAATTAAAATCAATAGAAATTTTAGCCCTGGCCTATCATATAGGAATAAAAATAAAGTCACTGAGTAACTGAATTTGAATAACCATGATAAAAAATAATATAATATGAAAAGTAAATAATTTCAAATTCATTTAATAACAAATAGTGACGGAATGCGGTTTCGGTGCGGATATCGGTCTCGAAAAGTTTGTTAACATTAAATCCAGAAATTCAGGTAAATATTACCCATAATTACCACAAAAAGAAATTGAAAGAATCCTCTTAAAAAAGGAATATTCCCCGATTGTGCTGTTCTGGTGGCCACAGTTAGGGCTTTAAAAATGCATGGTGGTGGACCAAGTGTAACACCAGGTGCTACCATTCCTAAAGAATATCGTGAAGAAGTGAGTTCTGAAAGTTATCTCTTTATTGGAAATTAATTTGTATTTTATTTAGAATTTAGAACTTTTAGAAAAGGGTTTATCGAATCTAAGGGCACACATACAAGTAATTAGAAGACAATATGGTCTACCCGTTGTTGTGGCCGTCAATAAGTTTGCCACCGATACTGAAAACGAACTTCAATTGGTCCGAAAAGTGGCCAAAGATAGCGGAGCTTTCGATGCTTGTGTCGCAGATCACTGGGCTCTTGGAGGTGAAGGAGCAGTGGATTTGGCTGAAGCTGTCATAAAAGCCTCTGAAAGCGCCGATTCTTCGAATTTTAGATTTACTTATGATGTGAACCATTCTATAGAAGTGAGAAAAACAATATTCAATTCAAAGTGAGAACATTTTTTATTTAGTCTAAAATCGAAACCATTGCCCGTAATATATATGGCGCTAAAGATGTCACATACAGTGAATTGGCTCAGAATAAGATCAAAGTAAATTGCAATTCATTTTACCTTGACAATTATTATTAGTAATTAAATAATTAATTAAATATTAATTTAATTACTTATATTCCCAAAGCTTTACGAATCACTTGGTTTTGGAAAATTGCCGATTTGTATGGCAAAGACACACCTTTCCTTTAGTCACGACCCCAACCTTAAAGGTTAACTTGATTTAATCAAAATTAAGATACAAAAACTGACCAAACTACTTGACAGGTGCTCCAAAAGATTTCACATTTCCTATAAACGATATAAGAGCTTCGATTGGCGCCGGATTTCTCTATCCCTTAGCCGCTGAAGTAAATCAAACTTTAATTAAATTAAATATTTGTAAAGGAGCGAGTGGGGGCGGCTGACTCGCTTAGGGGGAAGGCAATGCGAGAGGTAGGTGGGAGAGACCAGTAACCCGGTTGGGATGCCTGTGAGACCGGATCTGTCGGACTTCTGGGACTACTGGAGGTCTTAGGAACCCCACGAAGGACTTGGAGCTTGTGGTAGCGCCTGAACTAGCGTACCCAAGATACAAAACAGCACATCTTTTAATAGAAGAACTTTATTTATAATCAAAATTTAATACTATTTTAATAACAGTTCACAAAAATAGTGTTTAATAACTCTTTTAAATAAAATTGAATACAATTTATAATAGAAAATAATTAAATGAATGCTCTTTAAGAGAGACTACTATAGCACTAAACCAGAAATACGACGACGAGAGGACCAGTCGGTGTTCTGATCTTTTATAGACTCTTCGAGCTCTAGAAACTGCCCAATCGGT
>JAQFZI010000096.1:0-25533 GCA_034695605.1 Eupelops occultus | reverse complement strand
AAGGAATTTTTAATTAATGGGTTTTCTATTGATTTTCAAATTATATTATTTTATTCTTTGTTTTGTATATTCAGTGCCTATCAAATAAAATTACAAGAATATGGAAAATAAGTCAATCAAATGACTGATCGGTTTCCCTATTTTTAGTTGATTTTAATTTAAGATATTTTCGATGAAAATAATGAAAATATAGTCATAAAAGTAATAATTGTGCCTAACTTTGAATAGATTTTATATAAATTACTAAACAATTAAGTTATTTGTTGTCAGAACAGAAATTCTGTAATAGAATTGATGAGAAAAATTCAAAAATTGGCTCTTATTTTGATTTTAAATACAAATAATTTATTTGAAATTATGTCAGTAATACTTAAATTAAAGGCAGAGACTGTTTGTTGACACAAATTCTAAATATTGTGTAAAGGATTAAAATATAAATAAAGAGGAAATCCTTAGGAAATTATCTGAAAAACAGATTCAAATGAGAAATCTTTGGTCGAGAAGTGCTTTTCGGACCAAATTCTTTCGCGCGATATTTAAATACATTTTACGAATACACTGTAATCAGACAAAAGTTAATCAAATTCAGTGTATTTATCGATTGTTTGTTTACCTTTGAGATAATAAATGTGATGATTGCAGCGCAGGTAAAGCTCTGAAAACAAAGATCTGACACCAAAAACAGCATTATTTCAAAGCATAAAAGAGTAAATTCCAGACCATAGAAGAGAATGGCTTCGAATGAGTGGCCATTATCTGCAATTAGATCCAATATATGATATCAAATAAAAATGAATTCAAATACCGCTATAAAAGAATCCTTTGTCCCGACTGTCGACGAATTCGACGTCAAGTATTGATTCGATGGTTGACTTTTCGCGGACTATATAATCAACGTCTTTGAAATTGTGTTCAATAAAACCGGTCAAAAATTTATTAATCATTAAATATGTCGGAATGAGTTTCTCTGTATCTGCTCGGGATGTCTGTGCGCCCAACGAACGCATCCGGTCACTAAGCTTGCTTAGACCGGACAAATTGGAGCGAACCCTTTGGTAATGTTCATAAATAGCCGCCGGTAAAGACATTTCAAAGGTTTGGTGGTCTGAGTTCGGCAAAAGGCCTCTTTTAGAGCACAGATCGTTTTCTTCCCTTTCGAGCAGTTCATACATTTCCAACATATTTACGTCACTCTTTCCATTAGCCGCCAATCCATGGATATAATAACCAAAACGTTTGTAAATCATCGCAAATAAACTTATCTGAAATATTAAACAATTTAACCGAAGAATAAAATAAATTGAATTTGTCTTACATTACAAACAGAACACAAATCCACGAATTGATGTAATTTGTTGTTTACTAAACTCTCGTAAATGAATTTCTTGATCGCAATGTTAAGGAGAGCCAGAATCAAGAAAACTAGTGCTCCGATAGCTATTCTGCAGGTTTTGCTTTGGGGGACATATCGTTGAGATTCGTTTCTCGTCAATGAATTACTTGAATCAGAAACCGATAGATTTGCGAAACCGAACCACTTATTGGAAATAATTTGAGACAAATATAAGTTTTATTTGAAAATAATGGACAAAAGACTTACGTCTAAAACCAAAATAACCAAAAGTATGTGAATACTAAGACTGAGACGCCTTTGGCCGCAGAGTTCCATCCATTCATTGGCTACAAAATTGGTTCTCCAAACGGTTACGTTCGGGAATTCAATTAGAGGCTTATCGGGGATCAGCTTTGGTGATGGAGAGGTTAAAGGAGAAGTCATACTCATTCCGGAACCAGAATCTGGTTTATTTGATCGATCAGTAGATAATTTGTCGATACTTTCGTTATCAGTCAGAGTTGAGGCAGACTTTGGACGCATTATTGCTATCAATGAAGTAGTCTCTCGTTTCTTAGGTCTCTCCCAATCAATGAAGAATATATCGATGTTTGCGATGACTAATAATTTGTAAAATAAATGAATGGCTTTCAAGAGAAAAGCTATAATCAAATAAATGATTAAAGAGGTCTCCTGTTCTTCAGTTGGCAGTAAAGTGTGAATAACTGATTGATTTTTGAAAACTACAAAAGTATTGATCGCAAAAACCATATTTACAACAAAGAAGACAATCGAAAGCCATCCAAATGTGTTTATCACAAATTCAATAATAGTGAAGAAGTCAAAAGCTATTTTGCCGTTCCTCTTAGCCCAACACCAGGTCCTGAATATAGCCCATAAGACAGCGGCACAGCACAAAACGCTAACACTTATCGAAAGATCTTTTTTACTTTTCCAGTCATCCATTGCATAAGTGATCAAAAACTCGATTTTGATTTCTTTATTACTCATATAATCACTAAAATAAATATTTTCATATAATATAGTAATTAGTGGGGGATATATAGATCCGGTGCCGTCTTGTTTGCGAAGCCGAATATCTATCTCAATTGATTTTGCGATTCTTATGAATTTCGGGAAACTATTATTTGAATTGAGTTTTGAATCTTCAGAAGACTTTTGTATTCCTGTAATGGAATCGATCAAAAAGAATCTTCGCGTCAGAACCACTGAATGCAGTTCTTCACTGGAATCAGTGTCATCGACATCGTAATTGACGAGACGTTCGTTTTTCTTTAAATTCTTGATAAGAACCGGAATCGGATATAAAGTTATCTCATTATTGTTTATATTCTTCAAAAACAATTCGAAGAATATATTGTGTTTTTTGTTGTTATGCCACAAAACTTTTGTGGTTAGAAAACAGGTTTGTCTAAAGTTTGTATTGAAGACAAACCCACTTTTGCTGCTCTTCTCGTTTTCATAACAAAGTTGTAATTCTTTGCTCTCGAGATCTGAATAACCGATTAGTTGTCCATCGATTGAAAATCTCGAAGCAATGAATTGTATTTCGTCGTTGATTTTGAAACGATTTTGAACATTAATTTGCATTAATTCGTTCTTATAATACCCCTTATAGAAAATTTCGATCTCTTGACTCAAGTGATTCAAAAGAATTTTACAGATATTTGAGTCAATACTTGTGTCTTCTGAATAAGAATAATGATATAAAACACAGAGATTGGCCAACAATTGACAGGCCGTTCGGTTTGACTCATACCTACAGTTATAAATGGCAGGTCTGGTCCGACGGTAGAAATAGTCGGAAATGAATCGACCGCTTTTTGTGTCCAATTCTATCAATGAAATAGAGTTTAGATTTTCTCTTTTGATCAGTTGTTTCTCTGGTAAACACATTCCGTCCTCTTCTATATGTGTTTTTTCAGGACACAGGCATTCGTCGGAAGCTTTAATATAGCTTTGATGACAGGGTTGACAGGAGAGGCCATCACTGGTCTCTATCGAGTATTTGTCACATTTTTCACACTTCAGATTCATTACATTCTTATGAGTTGTGTTCAAACTTTCCACCAAATGATGGCGTTTAGGGCACAAACAGACATCACTTCCAGAACTCTGGTTTGTGTCGGATAAGCAAAGAGCACATTGAAAGCCATTCATTGGTTTAGAACCGATGGGACACTCAGAGGTATCATTAGAACAGAATAGTCTGCCATTAGTTGACTTTTTGATATCCGGCCGAAAACCTGGTCGACAGACACACGAAAACTTATCCTCTGATCTGATCTGAACTTTGTTTTGGTGAAATGGATCACTGAAGAAGTGTAGGGGAGAAACACATAATTGACAATTCATTTCTTTTAAGTCGAAGAACTCATTTTCGCTACAATTTTCCGGTCGGACGAAAGGTTTGGATGTATTACAGATTATTGGACACAACATCACAAATATTATTAATTTAATACATTTTATGACTAAATTTGTATTCATTTTATACGATTATAATTTTATTTATGCGTTGATTAATAGATGAGTAAAACAATCAATTTAATGAATGTTCATGCTTAAATTAAATGATCTAATTGACAGTAAGTGTAACAAGCATAAATAAACTCCCACAATAATAGTCATACAAAAAAGTATATCAAGTTGCGATTTCCTGATTTAATTGGGATAAAAAGAGAGGTCTAATTGTAAAGTTGAATTTAAAGTGTTCAAGTTAAACCATTTTCTCAGATGAAAAAAAGTTTTGTTTTGAATTTCAAATAACTCTTCACTTGGTTTCTATGGAAACACTATTTTGAGGGAACATCTGATTTGACTCTCATTTGATAATTAGATCTCTATTTGTATTTCAATTAAATCAGGAAATTACAAAATTGTTATACTATTTTGGATGACTATTATTGTGCAGTTTATTTATGCTTGTTACACTTACTGTCAATTGGGACAATTGGTTTGTTCAGCTCTGTTTGATTTAAGCATGAACATTCATTAAATTGATTGTTTTAATCAATTTACTCACAGATTCTTCGAAATTAGATATTTATCAGATCAATGGCCAGTTTATTACCAGAGACTGACAGTGAGGATGAATTACCGAATGGGTATATCATTTATATCTATATAATTGTCACTCATTTTAATTGAAATTTAAATAATTTGTTGGAAAAGTTGGGAACAAAGAGTGACTTTAGACGGAAAGGTATTCTACGCTAAGTATTAACTTTTGTGTCAATCGTTTCAATAAATAATTAAATCGTTAACTTTTAGTCATCAAAGAAAGACAACTCAATGGACACACCCTTTAACCGGCAAAAAGAAACGGGTGACCGGAGAACTACCTTTCGGTTAGTCTGTAATCTCTATTAATTTTCTTATTTTTATTTTTATTCAATGATTTAAAGGATGGGAACAACAGATACAGGAAGACGGAAATGTGGTTTATGTCGAGTAAGGAAATTAAATACAATTTATTTTTAACTAATTATTGTATTAATGACTGACAGCCATAACACACAAAAGACAACATATACTGATCCGAGACTTGCTTTTGCTGTTGAGGACAAAGACGATGACAACGAAGATATAAAACAGAGGTTCGATGGTTCGAGTACTGCAATGGAAGTACTTAATGGACGCGATCTCACGGGAAAGGTTGTGATAATTACAGGCGCCAATTCTGGAATAGGTTTGGATACTACAAGATGTTTGGCCTCAAAAGGCGCACACGTCATACTCGCCTGTCGTGATCTGAAGAAGGCTGAAGATGCCATTGAATTAATCAGAAAATCTGTGGTATTTTCAAACTAATTTTAAAGAATTTAAGACAATTAAACGATTTTAATGATAGACTGATCCAAAACTAACGCCATTGAAGTGTGATTTGGGATCACTTAAAACTGTCCAACAATTTGTTCAACAGTTTCTATCACTTGATCTGTAAGTCTTTAGAAATAAAAAATTTAATTTAATGATAATTTGTTGTCAGTCCTCTTCATATCTTAATATTGAATGCGGGTGTTGCATTTATGCCGCATTCGTTGACAGTGGACGGGTATGAAACCACATTTCAAGTGAACCATTTGTCGCACTTTTATTTAACAAAATTATTGGAACAAAAACTGATCGCTTCCTCACCGGCCAGAGTTGTTTTGGTCTCTTCTGAAAGCCATAGATATAGTAAAATAAGTATCGAAACCCTGAGTGAGGACTGGTTATCCCCATCGCCTCATAATTTTATATCATTAGCCGCTTATAATGACTCAAAATTATGTAATATTTTGTTTTCAAACGAACTGAACGCTCGACTTTCCAACTATGGAGTTGTCAGTAATGCCTGTCATCCGGGAAATATGATCAGCACAGGTCTGTCTAAGAATTGGTGGATTATGAGACTCCTCTTTGCTTTTGTAAGACCTTTCACCAAATCATTGGTAAGTCTTCAAAATGTTGGCAATAATTCTTGTTTTTTAATCACAATATTGTCCTCATTTAACCCTTTCCTCATTTATTTTCGGGTTTATTATAATATATAAGAAAAATGTTTGCATTGTTTCGAATTTCTTTGAATAACTATCATTCTATTGAGGCGACAGTCTATAGAAAAAATCCATGTCTGGGCTAAGGAGGGGTAGAGGCAAATCTCAATTACTTAATTCATATCGACTTATTGCAAGTTCTATTAAAAATGTATGTATGTGTGCGGGAATTGGGTATTCTTAGTGGGAAATACTTGATATAATTGGCGGAGAGCTGAACGACATTTGGAATATGCGTTTTCTCGCGAAAAAATAAAAAAAACAATTTTAGGCCTCATATCAAGTGATAGTTTTGTCAGATTTTAAAATATTTTGATAATATTTTGGAAAACATTTTCAGAATAGCGGTGTCTCTAAAGAATGTATTAATTTTTTGGCTTAACTTATCATAATTTCTAATTATATTTTATATAATCATTTAATTTATGTTCAAAAGCACTCATTAAAGCCTTTCTTTTGAGGGACCGAATAAAAGAGACATTAATTTAATTACTCGTAATATTCAATAAAATTTACGATCGCTTCAAATACTGTACTTAAAAATAATTATTATATAAACAGTATTTTGTCTCCAAAAATATCAAAATCAAAAGTGAATACAAATTTATTAGAATGTCTCAAATCTGGACTAATATTAGATTATGAGCTCATCTCTCAGACCAATAAAACTATGTTTTGCTTTTCTCACACCAAAAACTAATTTAATTAAATAATTATTTTTAATTTTTCTCTTCTCATAATTATTTGTTGTCTACAGAAATCAGATTTAAATAATTTAAAAATAAAATAAATGTTTTACTAAATGACATATAAATAGTTGGAAATTAATTTAGACCTAACTTATAGTCGGAGATAAAAAGAGTGCATACTTTTAAACTTGAATTTTGAGTAAATATTTCTTCTCTTTGAAAGTTTTATTTTAGTTTTTTATTAACTTTTGCCGAAATGGCGGAGAAATTCTTGTTTGGATTCTGTCTTTAAATTTGTTTATATTATCGGAAATTATGTTTCTTTTATGTCTCGATCTTTATTACAAACATTATATCAATTTTCAAAACTATTGAATTCTGTGAAATGCTTGAAATAGGGCTTAAAATAACACTTTGAGTCCAAAAGCCTTTCCATAATTCAATTTTATTTTTTTTAAATATATTTTTTGTGATAAGTTGTAAATAAAATTTAATATAATTTAATATAATTTTATTTTTGATGCTCTGATTTAATCACTTTAGACATCCTTTTAATTTGATTAATGGATTGAGTATTAAATTATGATTTGGTTTGCATTTTGTATATATCTTTTCGATGTTAGCCATCCGTTTGACACAACAGATAAAAAGAGTTACAAAAACAAAAATATGTTTTATTTATCAAAACTCTGTTAAAAATTCATATTTTGTATAAATTTTAGAGCAGTTTTCGATCCTTTAATGTCTAGCAAACCATGACTTCTGGTTATATTTCAAAAATTCCTTCAATTTTTTCAAAGCTTCCAAACTTTCCATAAGTTTAAATAATTTCTATTTATTTAACGCTTTGCGAGGAATTCAACCAAAAAATACTTGTCTTAAGTTTTTATAGTTTTTGAACTCAAAATTGTGTTTCAATAGAGTCTAAAAAAAGTATTTTATTGATTTGTATTGATTACAGGCACAGGGCTCGGCTACAACCGTCTATTGTGCCACAGCACAGGAGTTAGAGGGCAGGGGTGGCCTCTATTTTAATAACTGCTATCAATGTTTGCCATCAAAATCAGCTCAAAACAGCGATTTGTCGGCTTCTCTCTGGACTTTGAGTGAAAAAATGATTGATAGGGCTCTCAAACGACCTGACTCTCAATAATTGATCAGTTCATCACTTCCAGGATGACATTTAATTCAATTAAAACACTTGAATTCACCGCAAAATCTCAAATATTATATACTTTTCTATTATTTATTTGTATTTCAAAAGATAAATAAAATAAAAACTTTTGTTTCATATTTAAGGCTTTCATTCAATATTTGAGAACAAAAAATAAGAGTTTAATGTGATATAAGTGAACAGTAGTCATATCGGGCGCACAGTTGGCCTAAAAGCAGACTTTCAAATGTGATTTATAGTTTGACTGCGACCCGACTGGTGTCAAACCATACGATTGGAGTCAATATATCTTCTATTCTGTAAACGGCTTTACTTTTGCTTAGAGGCGACCAAAACAAAGATTACCTAAACTTCAATGAAATGGTTCTATAAATTCAATTGTATTATATTTTTTCTCTACACATATGTTCGCAAACATTAAATAATGTAAAAAAAAGTTTTTAGATTTTAGTTTTGATCACAACTTGTGAACACTTGAAGACTATCTTAAACTTTGATCTAATCTAAGATTTTTTGGGCGAAACTCATTATTCTGAACCAATATTTCTTATTTGCTGTAATTTTGATCAATATATACATAACTGTTTTGATTCATATGAAAGGCCTGACATTAAGTGTTCACATGTTTATCATTAGTCGCATTAAATATAAATTTTCAAAAAATATTTTTCAATTTTATATTTAAATGAATCACATTTTACAACAAGTTTTGAATAATTAGTGTAATTAAACACATTTAATGTGTTAGTCTGACGAGGATTCTGTTGCAATGTTGCAAGATTCTAATTATGCATATATTTATGGACTTATGTTTTATAGCAAAATAATTACCAATTTTTATGTGGAAACCTGAGAGGAAAGGCTTATTTTAAAGAGAAGAACCCTATTATAAGCAGGGATAGCCAAGCTTTGAGGCTCCAGGGGGTCCAGGCACTTTCGAATTTTCCTTCCAGGGAGGATAAAGGCTGGATCCCCCTTGGCTATCCCTGATTATAAGTGTTATTTAGAGCACACTATCAAACACCCAAACACAGGACCTGTCAGTTCGGGAGCACTGGTGACAAAACAGTCATTACATCCTCTTTTAAAACACTTATAAACTTGTAAAACAAGTGAATATTAATGGACAGTAGGGTCTGATTGGGAGTATAGTTAATTGCCTCATATGTGTACTACTTTTTTATGTATGTTCTGTTGTTTATTAGGTTTTAATGTAGTTTAGCGCCAATATCTTCGACGCCTTACGACACTCTCGAGAGCTTATGGTTGCCAATAAGTAGTGAGAGGCTGAGCGCTCTATTAGGCTTTAACTTAGTATTTCTTGCTTTCACTAATTAAAATCAAGCGTTAGATCCATTTGATCTCTTAATATAAATGAAGAGAACGCGGCGGAGCGGGTGAGAGGAACAGATCATTAACATTAGTTTAAGAAATACTGATTACTCGATCAGATCTACACTTTGCACATAAAACAGTTAGTTGTTTGAGAGCATAAGTATCTGTTTAATTGATTCGCACTCAGGCAGCTCTTGTAGTCTGTCTATTGTTGTATGGGTTCGATTAATCGCTCAATAAAAAGCACTGGTAGTTGATAGGGTAGCTAACAAATTACATGCTTGTGCTCAACGCCAAGAACAGCACTAATTTCATATTAACACTAATGTAAATCTCATTTGTCTCCGAAAAAATGAAGATTACTTGTTCTGGAGCTCAGTGGCCATCATTCTCCGCACTGGTAGCTCTTGGCTTGAATTCGATATTTGACTATTTAGATAGAGATGGGAAGAGAGCCAATTAAATAGCAGACAAGTAGTGCACCACAAGTAAAGCTACGGCTAATTCGTTTGTAAATAGGATGCGCTGATCACTGGAAGGCCAGTAAATAATGCGGCCATCGATGAGCTCTCTATCCGATGCTCTCCAATTCTACTGCTTTTAATCTACTTCTCTGACTATATCTCTTCGATAATAGTTGTCTACAAATACGTTGTGTTTCCTCTTCTCATCTCTTATGGCTGGAGTGCAAACAGACCGGACTCTAATCCAATTGCAGATATTGTCAGGAGAGAGGAATCGGTCTCCAACTCAATAAATAGACAATATATTCAAGAGAACAGAATATATACTTTCTATTCAGTGTTATTCTCAGTACTGGATGTCATTATAGAGCCTCCAGTTATGATACTTCGATACCAGAATACAGACAAGAAAAGAGACAATCCATTCAATTACTGGGAGTCTTAGCAAAACTCTTGAAATATCTACTTAACTCTTGAAAGATAACTGATTTTATTATTTTAAATACATTCCCTCTTTTCTGACCACTGCTCCCATCAATGCCTTAGGTTTTAGTGATCGGCAAAGAGCGCAACATTTGTCTCGAATACAAAGACCAAACAACTTTTGATACTTTTTAGTATAAAACCAACAATAAAAAGATCTTAAAAGTTATTCAATCAATTGATTGGTGAATACATTTCAATAGATTTTTGCTCTTTTTATACATTTTGTTATAAATATTTTTCAACAAAAATCAATTAAAATATAAATTAAATTTTAATCAAAAATAAAAAGATTGTATTGAGATATAAAATATACATGAGCAAATTTTAAGTCTTTAAGTTGCTTTATCCCGGAATAGAGGCTGTTCTCAATAAAAGTTGATATTTGAAGGCTAACCCCAAATAGTTTAAGTGTAAGGTTTCTCTATTGATGAACAATAAAAGGAAGGAAAGAGAAACTAACAAATTATTTATATATTATTGAATGAGACCTCATTTCAGATGACTTTTGTTTGACCCTATGATCTATAAAATGAATGTCTCCATATAGGACTACCACTCTTATCATATGACTCATTGGATAACTACTAGTGATTCACAAGTTTTGAATTTATAGTTTCGGCCAAATTTTGTTAACTTATTTTTCCCGAAATTTAAGAACTTTAATCTCAAAAATTTCGGGCTTTTCTTCAATTTTTGAGTATTTGAGTCATGAAATCATCAAAATTATATTTACCTAATTCACCTATTTTCAGCCAGATCATATTATATGAAATTATAATAAGCTCAAGCTTTCTGATTATTAATAACCATCATTCATCTAAAAATAATTTTAATCAAGAGCAAATAACATTCACAATAATTAATGCGATATATCTAATTATTTTTCATAAATAAGACCTTGTTATTTAACTGAATATAAAAGGGGGCAATTTTTAATTAACTTTTAGTTAATTAAGGACTAAATTTCAAAATAATTGGATTGAATTGAATAGAATTTGGCATTTATTCTGTTGTCAGTCAGTTCTGACAATTTTGTCAAATGATGTTTCAATCTTTGAATCTATTTAAATATCGTTTCATTCATTTAAGTATTAAATTACTGAAAGTTAAAAATCCAATTATAAAAATAGATTTGTCTGTTATTTTGAACTAAGAATCAACTGTAAGACATTCATCATTATAAAATTAAATTATAAAAAATTGTCTCTTTCTGTCATTTTTTGAGACAGAATAGTAGTGCAAAAAATGGTTTTCATTAGATTTACTTGCTTAATATAGACGTTTGTTATTCAAATCAAGTTTATTCTTGAAACTTATAAAATATAAGGAATGTCCTATTTTATATTGTCTGATCAAAAATATTTGTCTATTTTTACCAGATTCAGATTCATTTTACCAGATATTTTAAAAAGGGTTTTACATCAGTGTTAGCACAGTATCAGTGTTGTAGTTATTTTTTATTTGACAAAAATCCTCTAATGATTCGATAAATTAATCAACTTTTTGGTTAAATAAACTGTTTTCTAAAGTTTTAGTTCAAACAATTGAGAGAAATGGAAAAATAAAAGAAAATTCTAGAGTGTCCTCGATCAATAGATTAGAGCTGTTTATCAGAACCATTTTTGAAGAATAGATCAAAATCCAGTGATGCGGAAGCTCCTCGAAATAGGGGAGGGGGTCCCAAAATTTTTGAAAACAGGGAGTATAGGGGAGGGCATGACGTCATTTTCTTCTCATAGATTGTCGTAATGTTGAAGATCTGATTCAACAGGGGAGGTCCCGAAAAATTGCCCGATCGCTTCGCCTCCAATTTTTTCTCTTCTTTTGGGGGGAGGGGTCCGTTTCAGGGGACCAAAAATTAGGGATTATTTTTGCAATACCCCCCTCCGCATCACTGTTCAGAATCTGTTTTTAGGTCAGATGCAATCGTTATCTTATGATTGATTGTTAATTATTCAAAACAATATTCATAACAAAAATTCACTTTTGAAAGCATATTATTTATAACAGAATAAATATTTTCAAATGACAAGAAGCTATTTCTGTTTGATTTCTCAATGGATTCCAGTAGCTTAAGCTAGGAGAAATGTTTTTCTAACTTTTGGTAATTCAATACTTGAATGAATGAAACGATATTTAAATAGATTAAAGAATTGAAACTTCATTTGACATAATTGTCAGAACAGAATAAATGCCAAATTTATTTCAATTGAATCCATTTATTTTGAAATTTGGCACTCAATTCATTAAAAGTTCATTAAAAGTGTCCCCTTTCATGTTTAATTAAATAACAAGAACTTGAAAATAAATAATTATATATCGTATTAATTATTAAAATTACCTGCTTATGATTCCATGATGAGTTTTATTTTTTTAAATCCGAAAATGAGGGTAGAATTTGAATGTGAGATGAAGTCCTTTAAACAGCTCTAATCTGGATTCAAGTATTCACTGATTTAGAGTTGACTTAAAAAACTTTTTGTATCCGAACAGAAAATCAAATATTTTGTTGGTTTTCTGGCTTTTTATGTCTTGAAATTGAATCACTTGTTGACCGATCTATTCATTTGAATTCCACTCTCTTTGAAAAACCTTTGAATACTTTGGTGTTTACTTTTGGCGGAGAAGTTCTTCAGCGATATTCTGGAAATGCTATACATTATTGATCTGTAAATAAATGACAGTAAATGTCAAATGCAAATGAGATGACGAAAGGAATTACACACTGTTTATGAATTGAGAAACTAATCAATTAATAAGTTTCCCAAAAGACTTCTCACAAAAACATTAGTCTTATTTTGTTTTTTATTCCTATAGTAGAGGAGAGGGCAAAATGAGACAAACAAATCAGTAATCTATTCAATTGTTTTATCAATCAAAGCACAGAATAAACTATCAGAACAATAGTTTCGAATAGCGTTTTATTAGTGTTAAAAAAGTTGTTCACTTAAGTGGAAGTGTCAGAACTGCATCGACACAAAGACTGTCTTGTTGTTGATGGACACGCTTTGAGACCATTAAGTAGTTCTCGAGTTTGACAACAATAATGTATGAAATAAGACACTCAAACACTTAACGATTCGTTCACTTAATTCTATTATATGTTGCATCTCATGTGAGTCTCTCCCTCTCCCTCTCCCTCTCCCTCTCTCCCTCCCTCTCCCTCCCTCCCTCCCTCTCCCTCTCCCAAAACAATATCAGTTATCACTTAGTGTCGGGTCATTCTGAGTGTGAGTCCAACTAATTATGAAATATAGTCAAATCAGATGATATGTTAAGTTGTTTTCCACTTATTTTCTTCCAATCTCTTAATGTGAGGGTTAGGCTATAAATAAATGAGAGCTAACCTCTAAAAAAACTTTGAACAAGAGTATTGCATTCAATTTGTCTATTAATTCTTTTGAAAAATAATCATTTCTCAAATAAATTGAGTAAACCGTCGATTCTTTTAGTTCACAACATCTTTTGATGTGATCCTAAAACTTTTTGCTCCGACATATTTGAAGTCATTTAACATCAATCATCAAATGAAATAAATAAAATATTTGTGACTTAACTCACATTCTCTTATTGTAGTTAATTAGACACTAAAAGAGAAAAAACTTGCGTTGAGTTCCAAATATTTTTTTCTATACTTTAGTAACGAAATTAGTGTTAAAACACTTAAAAATTGCTAAATTAATACAACTAATAGGCTGTGCGGCTCTTCATTCGAGGGTTATTTTCATATTGAAAAGTCAGTTAAGGACGGAACGAATTTTTTGATTAATTTTTCATTTCATTTGATATATTTTTTTCATAAACCATTCATTTTGAATGTTTTCACTCTTGAATTGAATTTTATTTTGGACTCAAACCTCTTTTAAAATCTCATTTCTATTTGTTCTCCGAAAGAATGACTAAATATTTTGCTGAAAATAAATTCTTGTCTTCTTTTATTTGTCGTAAACCTGAATATTTCAGTAAATCCTTTGGATTTCCAGTGAATTATAGCCGAAATGCAATCAAAGGCTTTGCATATTATTTCGATTTCGATTAAATTGTTGTCGAGTTATGCCTCCCCTGACATGAAAAATAAAGGCACTGATCGTAGTCTAAGACAAGCGTCTCATAAATTAATAAAAATAATAATACTCTTTAGGTTTGCAGAGAAAGAAGATTGTCTTCAAAACAGATTATAAAGTCTGACAAAAATAACAGAAATTTGACTCAATTTAAGTGAATGTAAATTATTGTTTTATAGACTATTCTTATTATCCGACATAACCCGGGATTGAAAATAATTTTCATCATTACTTTTCTCTATTTTTTATATTTCGTATAAAAACGTTTTCTTCTTTTTTTGTTTTTAAATTTTCAAACGACAGAAATGAAGAATAGGATCAGAATTGCATTCATTAGAGACGAGTTGATTCTGTAATAAAAGAATTCAAAGACTTATTTGTGAATAAAATCTATTTCAGTGTCGAATAGTTGTTAAATCCAACTACAAGTCCTTCAAAAAGTGAATGAAGACCTGCACATAATTCTCTAATAGACGCCAAGAATTTCGTTAGTTTTTTTGACATTCAAATTAAATAATTAAATATTTTGTTTTGAAGTCAATTATGAATAAGAAATGTTTGACTCTTATGTTTCTCTAATCATTTATAAAAGTGATATAACAACAGAATTATTCCATCTTTTAGTAAACCCCTTATAATGTTTGTGATCCGATCGGAAACTGTTGTTTTAATCCTGTGAATGACAGATGTGTAGAGTTTTTATTGCCGGCCCTCTTAACAAATCTGTCGACTTAGAAGATGTGCGAAGAGTAGACTATGTTTTGTGGTTAACCATACATCACATACCAGTGCGCAAATGCACGCAAATCACATCTGAGCCCCACTTTTGCCATCAATTTAAACAGTGATTTGATGTAAAATTCAAAAATATTCTATTGTTTTAAGTGTCAAAACTTTGGAGACAAACACTTAGAATAATAATAAAGAATTTCCACAATTCATAGAAATAATAGGTTTTTAAACATTGTTTGGATTTTAATCACAAATTCAATGAAATATTAATGTAATGTAAAGTAATATTAGAGCTCTTCGTATATGTTATTCAAAATGTAATAAAAATTTTCGACTTTAATAAAAAAGCCGAAAAAGTCTACTAAAAGCACATCAGATCTTAACAGAGCCTTAAATATAAATAAAGAAACAAAATTGTGTTTCAATGAGAAGATAGAGTCGAAAGAAAGCATAACTGCCTTTCAATGCAAGGCTTAGCTGTAGTGAAGTTGCCTTTTGGTTGAATCGATGCCCTCATCTTATGGGTATAAATATATGACATTCCGATAATTTGTGGGCGCATTCACTTAAAGGCTAACAAAACAAAAACGACTAAATATTTTTTGTTCAAAACCTCATATAAGATACGATGATTTCGGATAAAATATAAGCCGAATAGTAGTCATAAGTCGACAAAACTAATAACTATCGACGCGTTAAGAAAAGCTGTAATATTTTGATGTAACAGCAAATGTGTGACTCAATCATTAACGAGAAGAGAGACTAATAGTCAGAGTCAAGACTAAAAAAGAGAGACAGAAATAATTTTGACTCTAAACACACATAAGAGAGAACACACTTATAATGACTAAATAGATAACACGAATATGTATTACGACTAACATATGCCACAAAAAAAGTTTCACAATTTTTCTTTTTATTTTTCTTTGTTTTCATTCTTTAAACATAACTTTTTTTTCATTTAAAATCCAAACTTTTTGCCGAAAACTATGTTAAATACATTGGTTTTTATTGCCTTAAAGTTATTTGTGAGAAGACTGTGAAATATTTTCAATGGATTCGCGAAAAACATATTATTCTCGTAAATGAGACTAAATTTAAAACTTACCCAAAAATAAAAGTTTGGAACTGGTGTTCAACTCTTAAGTTTAATTGTATTTTAAAATGATTTCATGCTTTAAATTGATAGCCACTTATTAATCATAATATAATAGACCTTATTATTTGTTACTTAATATCTTTTCTTTATTTTGTTTAAAAGGACTGGTATTTCAAAAAAGTGAGAAAATCATTAAAATCATTGACTCAATGAAAAGTATATTTATTTGTGATTCTCTCCAAACAACTTATAAATAATTGACATATTTTTGTTTGTCATTTCACACGAATATGTATTTGAGTGACAGTCAGGGCTTTAAGTCAGGCTTAAGTCACATTTTTAATAGCTGTCCATTATTTCTCCGAAACTTATCGTTTCTCTGTTCGCCTCTATTATTGAGTATTGGTTTAAGTCGTTAGCCATCGATGTATTGGTCGCACAAAATATTTTCTCTATTATTCTCTGATATAATATATATATCATGTTTTGTGGTATATATTGCTATGTGGGTGCTATCGGACAAACCACTCACGTTTGTCTCAATTGCATTGTTTTACAAAACAAGAGAAACACAAAACACAGTAAATATAAGAATCGCCGAAACCAGTGGTGGAAAGCAGTGGTAAACGCGGGAGCAGTAGAATGTCTTTTGAAATATAAGAGGGCTCACACTCTAATTGTGTGGCGATTAAGGCCTACTGTGCGCACAGTTTGCCTCTTCAAAGGCCAGTTGCCATATAAAGACCAGTTGTGTTCATAATTCAATGGGATTAGAGTTGTAGCAGATATTAGTTCATATGGAGCCAAAGAATATGATGTGCGCCATACGTGACCACAACTCCGGTCATATAATACCCGATTTTAGTTTTACACGTAAAGTCTCAGACGTGAAAAACGGAAAAAATTTCTAAATTAACAGATCTGTTGTCAAATATAGATTAAGTCGAATCTCAATTTCAATTCATATTTGTGTCTCAATTATTAGAAAATATCGATTAATAAAACATTAGACAAAACTTTTGTATTGCCTTTAAATGTAGTTTCATATGAATTAATGAACAAATATTTATTAAATTCCCAAATATTCATATTTTGATACTTTTTATATATTTTTTTGATTGCATTCATTGTAAGAGTTTTGTGAGAAGTGATGGACTAACGAACCGAACAAAACCAATGGATTCCTTAATTGACTCAAATTTTGGTCCTTTGCTATAGACTTGGAGTTGAGTCACTTTCCCAATGACTTACACCAAATACATAGTATATAACTGTGAATTGTATGTTAGGATAGTCAGTGATGGCAGTGCCCATAGGGCTTATGTGATTCTCACCGGAAAATAATTTGCTCATTCATTGAGAGCACCAGAATTGCAACAATTGTTCCTATAGTTAAAGGCATACGACGACAGATACACAAAAGTCAATCCATTACACCATTTATGCGATTATGTAATATATGAGAGTTTGGTTTGAGTTCTCAAAAAAGGCACACAAAATAAAACCTCAAACCAAAAGTGACTAATGATATGAGAAATAAAAATGGCTTAATTAGGCGAAACACATGAACGCCGGCTCACCATTAGCTCTAAATGAATAGCATTTGCCGAACAGCGCATTATTTTTCACGAACTCATTTGTAACATACGATTTTGGAGCAAGTTTTTAGCCGCAGAGAAATTTCACTATTTTTAACATTTTTTAAAACTTTAGCGAACACTCAATTCATTACATTTTAATTTTTTTTCAATTCTTAACTTTTTATTCAGTTATTAAGTACTTAATTATAATTTTTTTGAGCACTAAATGCAACAAATTTTTGTTTTATTTAATAATTTGTAATTTGATATCATATTTAATTTTATTCAAATACTAGTGAATCAAATTCAACACAAATTCATATTCCGGATGAGAAACGCTTTGAATTTATAACCAATTGACAGAAACAACTGTTCTAAATGAGTTTTAAATGACACTGATTCAAATTTCTTCTTAATTAATTAGCCTTCAGAACTAAGAACTAAATTCCTAGATAACAAAAATAAAGAAAGTATTCTACTCTGGTTAAACCTTGCGTGAAATATTCAGGGCCAATTTCTAAGTAGGAAAGAGTTGAATGCAATTTGAAAAAAGCTGTTAATTGAATCGTTATTAACGACAAATGGGTTAAACATGTATTCAGAGATCAGAGTATAAATTGAATAATAAATATCTCTCGAAAAAAGTTATTTTTAAAAATTAATTTTTCACTTTTTGACTAAGTTTTAAAAAATTGAAGAAAGTATCTCATTGTGGAAGTAATTCAAATATTTTTGTAAATAGTCGCCAAAAATTAACAAAATCTTCTCTTTGTTTTCAAACAAATTATTTCAAAAGTTTTATTTCTTCGCTTTAATTAATTAATTCAAAGAAAGATTTTACCAGAAATTAAAGGGTTATAAAAGGGTTGAGACAAATGTGTAAGACGTGAAACACATTAAAAGATATATTGCGAGACATTGAGCAGATGTTTTGCTCAATAGCTGTCTGTCTGCCTGCCTGTGCTCTGCCATAGCCTCAAATTCGAGACTATTTATACACATTTCGTCTCTGAAGATAAGCTTCTATTGAATCACATATCGAATTATCCAAAGATTCTGACCATTATATCAGTCTTTTATATATATATTAAGTCAATAAATCACCGCAAAATTGCTTTAAAATTTTAGATTCAGAGCCGAAAAACAGATATTTCGTGAAATACAATACTCTTGAGATAAATGAATAATTAATTGGTTGAGAATTTTTTGAGAAAAAAGAGTTAAAAAGTATATTCGGAATCGATTTGTCTGTTTTGATGAATCGCAAGCAAAGTGTATGACAACTGACACTCAATCTTACACTAAAAAGTTTGCAAGATTTCAAAATGAATGCATTAATCTTTAATCAATGAACATTTTTTCTCACATTTCAAAAAAAACAATTAATGGATTTAATTCCCTTAATATTCGTTATAATACATAAAAATCATTTAACAACAAACCAATAACAGAATATTCTTGTGTTTGAATCTATTGTTTTCAATATTACAGCAAAAGGTTTTGTCATAATTGGATGTACACTAACTTTCAATGCTCTTAATATAAACCCAAAAACTTGACAAAAGACTACTCCAACTAAATAGATATTTGACCAAAACTCAGCTTTAATTGAAAAAAATATCACCAAAACATTAATTAATGACTTCAATCTTATTGACGAGAATTTTCAATCTATTCTTAATTTTTTTTTTGATATTTATTTTTAAGACTCAAGTCATTCGAAAGTCCCGTAATTGGAAAGTATGAGCCGATATTCTGTGCTCCCAAAGCCAAGACTAGCACAGGGTGTTCAATAGAGCACCTGTTCAAAAATGTAATGGACTGTATTAATGCATTTATTTTCATTAACACTATTGCATTACACCGTAATGTTAGTAAAATTTTTAATTAAACAAGTTTTAGAAGTAAAGAATTTTGAGTGAGTTGTGTAATTTGATCTAGCCACTCAAATTTCATGCACCGGGCAATTTTTTTGTTTGTTTAATTGCGGGAAATTCGATTGACTTAAGCCTTTATGACTTAAAAATGAATATAATTATTGAGAATATTTTGTTAAAAAGATTTGAATAAAAATTCTAATAATAGTAATAATAATAATAATAACAATAAAACAAAGTATAGATTAATTAAGAATATATTGTTTGATGCGTTGTATATAAGACTATCTGAATATTCGGTAAAAGTTATGCGAATTAATCGACAAAATAATTGTTTACATCAAAGATAACTGAATTTCGACTCACATTTAGTTCTGATTAAAAGTTTTGATTTTCTATCGATATCTTCACATTTAAATACAGATTCAAATCTCATTTAAATCGTTTAAATCGTTGGTCTATTTTAACCGATGGGTAAAGAATTATCTAAAAAGTGATTTAAAGGAATCGCAGAAATAAAAGATTTGATAATTTGGATGATTTTGACGGACAGTCAACAAAATAAAACGGTTTTCTAATAATCATTGATTGGATGTCAGTCACAAATAAAACTCTGGCGATGAGGGCGTACTGCCGGCTGACACACTTGACAGTGAGCCTCCAGAACAGTTTGGCCGACGATTCTCGCGAATATTAGCAGCACTGGTAGTGTTGTTGGCGTTATTTGATGTCTGTGTGACAGACATTTGCTGACTCTGAGCGGTGGCGGTATTAATACCTGTTTGTTTGATTGTGAGCTGTTGTTGATAGTAGTCCCTCTCCTGACACACTTTGTCATAGACCTGTCTCAGTTTGTCATAACCTATCCTGAGTTTGTCATATTCGACCCTAAACTTGTCGAACTCGACCCGAATCCTCGCGATTTCGTTAGACTGCAAACGAAGTTTTGCCTCCAATTCATGTCTTTGAGCGAGTCTTTTGGTCCGACAGTTCTGTGCGTAACCCCTATTCTTAAGGGTCCTTCTCTTTTGCTTCATTCGGACCACTTCTTCGCGCGGAAAGCCATGAAGTTTTTTGTTAAGCTCTCTTACCGTAAGACTAATGAGTTGATCGTCATTTAAGAGGTCTTTATTTGAACCGGAATTCGAGTAACTATTATTGCAATCATTAGAGTTGTGTCCACTCATACCGTGGCTGTGAAACGAGTGATGAATCTGAGAAGAAGAATGATGTGAGTGTCCATTATGTAGTTGATGCGAGTGTTGGGGTGGGTGTTGTGGTGGATGTGCCGAATGCATATCCATTGTATTATTCACTACATTTGGGTTAACCATAGTTTGCATTAGTCTGGTATGCATTGCGGGCGACACATGTGATTGGCTGTGATTTGATTGCATTTCCACATATTGTGTCTCTCTTCTCATATTAGGTGAGAGCCACGGATTCTCCATTTCTGGCCCACACTGACCTCTCAGATCAAGGGGTCCGTCTTGACTTCCAATCACTCCATTAGCACCATAACGAAGTTGTGCCGTAAGCCATGACATTGACATACCATTGCCGTCGTCTACAAGTCCATTATGTTTGTCGATAACAGGACTGGTCATATTATTGGTCGTTACCGGTGCGAATGCAGGAGAGGGTGGTAGTGATGTGCCAGATGGCGAGTTTGTGTTGGAAGTATTGCCGGCTGTGTTGGCCGCTAGAGCTACCTGCTGTTTGCGATGGTCGGGAAGTCCGCCGTTGACCATAACATTGTGGACTAGTCTTAACTGATGATCGTTAGCACAGTTTTGGTTCACACTATCAGCCATTTGACGGCAATTATTATTAGCAACACTTTGAGCCGCAATTTTTGCCGTTTCCTGTTTTACCACTTCTTCCAAATGCTCTAGGTCTAAACTGGACAAATCGTGGACATAATCCTCGGTTGACATGGCGCCAGGATCGGAGTCCATGGCCAAGGAAGGATACACAACACTCAACACTTTGGCCAATGTATAAACAAAACACTTTTATAAAAAGCTGGAAGTCCTCTGATTTGACACTCTTTTCAATCGTTGCTCTGTTTTGAAGCTTTTTGTGTGAAAAAAAGTAAAACCCAATTGTTTTACATATTATTCTTTGTTTACAGTCTCTGTTTGTCTTCAGAAGTGTTCAAAATCTCTTTCTTCGTGAGTTTGATGACAGTTAAAGAAATAAACTGCAAAAGAAAAGGTTTGAATCAAAATAGTCGGCCTTGAATTACAATTATGTGGAGAGCCTAACACATCCACTCCTCACTTATTCTTTAAATCAAAGAGCGCTTCTCAACACAACTTTTTAGGAACTCAAGAGTCTAACTGTTGTACTGTTTATGTAACGTAGTGTCAAAGATCGCACTCTGGAGGTGAGGATGTGCTCATAAAGTAGTTGTAAACGAGTCAAAAACTTTTTGGATGAGAGTCGAGTGAAAAGTGATGTACTTTAACTCAAGACAATAGTGAGGCCTCACAATAAATGCATTGCGTCAATAGGTTTGCCTTTTCTGGCACTCGACCTAAACCGCAACTAATACTATAGGGTTTATTGAATTGGATTCTGGGAGAGACTGTTTCCCACTCACTATCAGAGCATCAAAACACTAACACATTATACGGTTTAAGACAAATAAAAGTTTATTCTCATTATCTTAAAAATATCACAAAATTCTATTTTAACTCTCATTTCAGTTAATTGTCTTTTATTAAAGTTTACTCTTAATTGTAAAAAGCTTTTCAACGGATATTTTATAACAAGTTTTTCTGAAAATGATTTGAGGAATAAAAGGAAATTTTGAATTCAAAGTAAATTTTTAACATTGAAAGTGAAAGTCGAGTAAATATTTTAGTGAAATTGATTTGAAGATATCATAAATTCAGTGGCGATAGAATCAAAAACTTATGAATTGAATGAATATAAAGGCTTTGAAAGCATATCAATAGCTTTATCTCAGATTCAACTATTGATCCCTTGTTTAGCCGATACCGACTTCAAGTGTCTATAACTTTGAGTTCAGGGCTTCGCTCGAGTGAATTGCCATTTGAATCAGTGAAGAGATGCAAAATATGGGCCTTTAAGCACATCTTTCATCAAAACTTTTATTGTATCGCATAATGTTTAGCAAAACCAAAACACATAAAAAAAGAGTTAAAATTATTTGATTTATTATAGTATTTAGAAATTGGGAATCAAATTGACTCAATCAGGAATCATATAAACTAAGCAGGTACACTTTTATTAATCATTTGTTTAGAAAAGTTACCAGAAATTAGATAAAAATAAAAATTTGAATGATTTCTTTGTAACTACTTTTAAAGGTTATAATCAAATTAATATCTGATATAATGAATAAGAGGTTCAGCTGTTAAGTCAAATACATATTAATAAATAGTTAAACAAATTTAAAGATCAGTCATACGGTTTAGTGTCAGTTAAAGTTTTGTTTAACTGATATCTCTATGAAATAGTTATAAATATTAATAATTTTAGAATAATTTTAGAGAACATATATTTACCGCAATTGTCAGATCCGTCGAATTCTTCTTGAGCTCAGATGAGAAGAATTGGCAATAATTTAGTGTTATTTCTCTGTTGGGATCGTAAGCGATGATAATTACGTTTTTAAGAGATGTGAAACTTATGTAAAACTGACGGCTTCTCTCAAAATGTGGAGTTAAAGAGTTGAAAGTGAAGAGACAGCTCATAAAACTGTTTGACTACAGTAGTAGTGGTTGTGTTGTCGGTACGGCTAAAAACCAAATGAGCAAAGACTTAGTTTTCATTTTGGGATCCCTCCAAATGTACACTACTTTTCAGTTCATTTCTAAATAGAAATAAAAGTCTTTTTTCATATCACAAACTAATAGTATATATCATTCTTTCAATTTTCGGTATAACCCTTAAAGTTTTGTGCACTCAATAGTCTTCTACTCGACTCTGAAGTTTGAGTCCCTCTAACTCTGAACCAAAATTTAATTCAAAGTTATATAAGAGAACAGAATATGAGTGAATGGTATATATATATATCGGAACAGAGAGAGAAAGAAAGCCCGAAATGAATCGAGAGATTTTGGAAGTGGAAGTAGTGGAGAGCACTAGATATATGCTGGGGTCAGCACTAGATATGGCTCACAATTCAATATGTGTTGGGTTGATGGCCACTCCCCTTATCTAATCGAACACAATTTTGCATTGGTTTGGGTCCAAAAGTGCAAAACCAAACTCAGATAAAAATTGAAGGAAAAATCTTTTCGATTCTTACGTTGTCTTAACTTTTCGATGGATTCGCTTCACTTTCGAAACCAATGGAACACAACTCATGCGACTGACGACTAGAGCCGAGTGCTGTTCAGCTCAGCGCTCATCCAAAACTCAATTGAGTTCAATGATTATACAAAACTTTAGCTTCTATTTATTCACCCCCTCCTAACAGCTCCGGCAGAAGCGGTGACGCACTGAATGACAGCGAACGGCACTCTTGTTCTTAATGAAGATTCTTTACTGAAGAGAAGGACAATATCGGAGATGCGATTATGAGAGGGACTTAACTATAGTTGTATGACGTCTCATATGTGGGCTGAGCCTCAATATATTTGTTGCATATGTTGTGCCACAAATTGTTTCATATATTCAAACTTGAAATGAATTTTTATTAAATCTTTTTTTTATCAATACTTTTATGCATAAAATTAAACGATAATAACGAAGAGTAAAAGTTATGACAACTTATGAGAAGTTATTACAAATTATTTGATAAAAATTTGACGAAAAAAAGAAAGTTATGAAATGAAATGCAAAGTACTTCAAACAAATTATAGCACATATAATGGTATTACCAGATATGACAAATTAATTTTGTTGTCAAGCAATACCAAAATCCAGGGGAACCTTAGACCAACCCAAACTCAATTCAAATTTAATCCGTTTCCCAATTGAATGGCACAACAATTTTCAAATCAATGGACAATTGATTGAATAAAATGAACTTAATTTGGTCACAATTTGAGTGTAAGTGTTGTAAAATTTTGGCTAAAATTGTAGATAACAACAAATCATTCATTTTTCTGATAAATTCATATCATTTGCAGAAAAAAGGTTTCGTCTATTATTCACACGATATGATAATTTTAGCTCTTTTTTGATATGCATTTAATATCTGCTCCTAATTTATAATAAAAAGTATAAATTTTTTGCATAAGAGATAAAAATTAGTTTCAGTTAATACTAAGTTTTATTTTGAATATCTACAACTTGTACAAGTACATTTATCTGAATATTTATTCTCATAAAATAAATTGTTGGAATGGATGTAAGCTTTGGTAATGATATTAGAAGTGTTTCATTAATAGCCAGCGGTTTGGCAGTGATTTTGACCAAATTCTCAAATTTATGAGAAAAGACAGATTAAATCGGAGTTGTTATGATAGCTCCGGGAGTGGAGGGAGTCAAACATTATAGATAACTATTTTCAAGATGAATGCATTTTTCAATAAATTCCGTCATTCAACATACCATTTGACGGATTTGTTGGACCGAATAAAAAACATTATAAAAGGTCATCGCATTTGACGATAGTCTCTACTGTTGTGAACATCACAGCCAAACATAAGGAGTGGATCCTAACTTTGGTGATGGATATAAAAAGCATATGAACATTGAGTATAATAAAAATTATGCGCTCACTCGGCCTCATAGTATGACCAGTCTTACTGAAGAATTTGAGCCCTGACTCCCCTCTTGAGACTTGTAGGCGCTTAACTGTAAAAACTTTTAAGTCTCTCACATAAACACAATACAAAAATACAGTTTCAGTTACACAACAAACTAATACTTCATAACGTTTTCTGTTCAAAATCAGTGATCTTTTTGGACACTTGTGTTCAAAACATATAAACTCAACTCTATTTTTGACTATTCTCACCATAAATGTGTGCAAAATGTGCAACAGATCAACATCGCTCCCACATCTCATAAGACATATCTCTCCATCATCTTCTTTTCTCTCTCTCTCTCTCTCTCTCTCTCTCTCTCTCTCTCTCTCTCTCTCTCTCTCCTTTCATAATTTGAAAAGTAAAAACTTAATCTTTTTTTTATTTATTTCATTTCAAGATAACCGTT